>JALIRY010000053.1:0-249842 GCA_026401215.1 Trichoderma erinaceum
CCCCCCCGCCCCGCCGATCTGCCGTTGAAAGGATCGTGTATTATATTCTGGAGTGGCCGAAAGCCGAATGATTACGGAGAATAGCTGCTTTTCGCTCTATATCTATCGTAAGAGAAGCGCTATCTTGTGTGTGTGAGTGAGAGAGAGAGAAATCCGGCACATATATGCCACATGTAAGTATATATAATATAGGTATATACAGCGACAGAGAGGTGTTCCTCTTATGGCATAACAGTTATGTGGTATTTACTAGTAGCCTATAGGTTATACTCGAACAACTCCAATTATAACACTTATTCATCGTCATGTTGCAGTGTGTCATGTTCTCAATACGCATGTATTTTGGGTCATGTGGTTGGCCATATCGATGATTTTGGTACCAGCCATATTAACCAATAATGGAACTTGCCATGGTCTGCCCTTTTTTCTTTGGAGTGGCGGCTAACGATAACAATATTATAATGTAATGATCTAATAGTTAGTTTATAGGCAGATGTATATGTAGAGAGAACTGTCATTACAGTGGACAGTATCATGCGTCAGATTTTCACATATGCGATTTAACTTCGATAATGGTATGCATAATGAGAAAAAGAAAAACCCTAAAACTTTTGTCAAGCGAGTCGTTTATACATAAAAAAACTACCTCGGTGGGAGAACAGGTACTAAGCAAAAAGGTAAGTATAACTTTAGAGAGATCCTGTCATTATTTTTCCCTCTCATTTCCAATGGCTGGTATCAAACTTCGCGTAAGAGCTTACCAGCTGCCACGTACATCTCTATAACGGCACTCTCATAGACGAAGACGTCTCAAAAATTAGGCACTTGTTTAATGTATCTGGCCTCTATTGTAGGTCTCTATCAAACAACGAAGGATACGCGAGCAATACTGTCATTACATTTTGATCCTCGAAGCCATCAGGTACAGTATGTGCGATATTGTGCTGCGGCGAGATTTTTTCCCGCATCTTTCGCCACAGATTACTAAGAAGCAGAGAAAACAACAATGTTGAGTGTAAAATAAGTAAAGAGTATTTAGTTGAGGCATCAAGGAAACATATATGTTGAGATGGTGGACTTGAATTCATGTCTGATGCTGGGGCGCTGGAGATAGCCAAAAAGAAGAGGGGGATGGAAAAGGGAAGCAGAGGGCTGAGGAGTGCATATAATATGTGCGCAGGATCCTCATTTATCTAGTTTATTAAAAAAAGAGAGCATAATATCTTTCATATTATTAGTTCTCGGCCAGTGTAGCGACTTGGCTCCTGAAGATGTTGCTGGAGCTATTGCGGTATGTACTTAGGAATCTGATGCTGTTAGTGTCAACACATTTTTCAAAAGGACCAAAAAAAAAGGAAAAAGTTCAAGTGTCAATTCTAAAAGTCATTACTTGTAGTAATTATCATATATAAAAGCGCGATATGAGCGTAATGTAGAAATAGAGCGGCTATATCCGTGATATATGCTTAAACAACGCTAAATGAGCTGCCCCTTGAGAATTTCGCTGAAACTTTTTGTGGAATATTGAATAGTCAATTGCTACGTAGCATTTCGAGCTATCATATTGAAATTCTAGGTTTGAAACTAATCCCTTCAAGGGATGCATAAAGTAAAATGGCGGTGAGGGCTGTTGGCATTAAATAACTTGATTGTAGATATTATTTGACAAGGCCGGCATCATATAGCAAGGCTGACTTGTACGAAATAGATATGATATAATCTCTTGAAAGAGCCGGCCAAATATGGGCTTTGTGCTAGAATTTGCCGACGGAATAATTTGAGAGAATTGACAGTCACATCTGTAAGATATCTTACACATCCATGTAAACACCTATCGGCCAATAACGCCTACATGCAGGTTTAAAGTCTGAGGATCAGCTGAGAAGCCCAATCTACGCATTTGTCACGATCTAGTAGCCAGCAAATATTTCTTGACAGCAGGCACTAAACAGGAATTAAGTGGCCGTATAAATGGATAGATTGCTTTAGTTCGATTCAGCGACGCCAATACGACTCTACTACCGGACTAAACGACGATGTGGCCACTCACGGCAGTTGAGAAAAGTGATGCATCAGAACAAGACTATCTCTTTCCCCTGAGTGTTGCCGACATATGCGGCAGACCTGTTCGACGAAATGCAGATTTGCATCATGATAAACGCTGAAAAGTGGATATTCTGCCAATAACGAGCGAGTTCCAGGAGAGTGCATCTGCGCCCACCATCGGGATAAGATCAGCTATAAGGAGCTGAAGGAATGGACAACACACCTACATGTTAAGCTAATTACATCTCGAGTGCGTCTAAAAGGCTACAAGCCCTATAAGAAACACTCTAAGCTTTAAGTATCAATACTATCGGTGCCTACATATAGCTACTCCATATTGTTTTGTCTGCTCTTGGCTTTGTAGACGCTGAGCTGTCCACGTCTTCTCTACCACAACTTTTAGACACTGAAACCCTTTTTTTAAAGCTTTGTGTATCATTTTATTGATTGAAAGCTCAATTGTAATCAACTGTAGTTTATCGTCACAAACAAGTTTCATTCAATGTCGATAGCATGAATCAGTATCATTTGCTTTCGCTTCTTGGAAGCGAGTAGTGTTCAACCTTGTAAACAATTCCCCCCTGAGTCAGGGATACGCAGTACGAGGAGCAAAGCGCCCGCCTGAACAACTCTTGCATTCCAGTCTCATTTCAACTACGGATCGTAGATTTTTCTCACTTGCGGATATGTAACTCTCCTCCTTGGTCAAGGGAAATTGACGGATGTAAGAGCGGATGGGCTCAAGGGCAGAGAGGATACGAAAGAGCCACTTTCAGCAAAAATTTGCTGCTGCCGGAGATAGCTACTATTGGCAGTGGAGCGTATCTTTGCTAATGAGTTTTCTCGGGCATATATTTTGGTGGTTCTGTCAGCATCTTATTAAAAGGGGAGTGCGTTGGCGGCCCTGTCTGTCTGCCTAAGATACTTCTAGAACAAGACTCGGAATCATATAGAACGTCACAGTAAATCAATATTCGGTGTATTTACTGATACAAGATCATCAAAGGATTGATTACTTTATGGAGCTTGGTAAAGCGAGGTGCGACATGTGAGAGATGGTCTTTGAACCAAAGCTGGAGTTGACTCATCCAGCCTTAGGAGAAATTGGCGAAAACCTACCGCGTTTTGCGCAAGGCAATCATGTATCTAAAACCCGGGGCAGCTCAATGCGTTCCAGTGTCAAGCGCATAATCGATCGGTGAAGAGTAGACCGACCAAATGATCTTCAGAGCTGATTGGCGAGACGCAACGTGTTTTCGCCTTCCAAAGCAGTCGAATCAGAGGTGGCTGAGACTTTGAAACCAAGAGCTATTGCGACCTATCTATACGATAGCTCTGCGGAAGGGGCCCATACTGCCCAGTTCAGAATACTGTATCCACAGATGCAACGTGCTTCGTGTTGCGAGCCAAGCGAGTGACATAGCGGCTCCGCAAAAAGGCCGTTTTGCAACCGATGCTTTTGATTTCCATTTGCAGTCGATTATGATATGCAAGACGACCAGACAAGGCTGCGTAGAAGAGGTTTGATATGCCGGATTTGATAGAACTGACAGCCATTTGAGTGGCTCCCGACGCAAACTACCGAGTTTTTCAACCAGGGAGGTACTGCCAGATACAGACATATGTAGACACGGACACGGCCGCAGCCTCTTTTCCATCCAATATTGCTCGTCTTTAGGAAGCTTAGCTCTTCATCTCCTGGATCCCGCCCCCTTTAGCCTCATCGTAAGGATTTATAAGGACGGCGACTTGATTCCTCCCGCAGGTTTCCGCACGGTCGTGCTTGTATAAGCCACGGGTTGCCGCTGTGAGACAAAGAGAGGAGTCGTCAGAATTTTCGTGGATGCCGTCCCGTGCGGCCGCCGGCCGGTGATAGGTGCGGTGCTAGACGCGGTGCTGCCCGGTCCCACCGGCATGACTCTCTTGTGCCTGGAGAGGCGGCCATGACTCGTCGGCGCTGCTAGCCTTGGAATTTGTAACGCTGAGGCGGCGAGGTGATAATAATAAGACACGGTCGCATTGACCGCCTGCTCCGCACCCCAGACACAATCACGTTCGCCAGCCGGGCCCCTTATTGCTCTGCCCTTTGGAGATTCGAGACATTGGAAATACAGGTGGGCCGGATGTGTTCGCTCCTTGCAAGTACGGTAGGCTTCACGGCGAATCAGACGTCGGATCTATTAAGGGACTATAGATCATGGGTTATCGATCATGGTCGGCGTAGATGCAAGGGTCTCGCTGAGCTAGCGAAACCGCGTTGCCGGGTTTGGCGTCGACGCGCTGATCAGAGCCTCGGCTGGCGCTAACCCTGGAGCGATGGTCTCTTGACGCTGGAGGATTTGGATCGTCGGCAGCTAGGCGATAGGAGGCTTTGGCCGTTGCGGTACTGATTGCCCTCTACTGCCGGCGCGGTCGAGGTGCTAATGTTCCTAGGCGACGCTGGCTTGGGATGGCGATGGGAGAGCTAGTAGTAGGCAGACGGCAAGGACTATGGCGAGGTACAAGGGCCAGGATAGTGCGTGCACCCGTAGGACGCAGCTGAAGGCGCCGCTGTCTATCAGCTGCAAAGTACCTGATCCTGAGCAGCGCACAAGCCAGCGTTCCCTGTGCCCATGTGGAAAAGCGAGGAAGGCACGGATAGAGAAACGGTCCGACGCATGTGCTGCAGAAATGATCGCGTTTCCGTTTCAAGGCCACGCGGCTCTTTATCCAGCTACATGCACGCAATACGGAACAGCAGCGCAAGGCTGATGCGGCAGCAGCTGGAGAGGAGAGCAGAGCAGAGCAGAGAAGACGAGGAAATGCAGAATCTTCATCTCTTGGGCTCTCCAGCTACAAGTAAGACATGCAATTTCGACCCCGCTTAGTCAAGTCAGTTGACATCGTCGGCGTCCCTGACAGTCCGCAGATGTAAATTCCAGCTTCTTAGGCTGAATACAGCCGGGCCAGCCTTGTTGATGACCCGCTATGGGCTGCTAGTTGCGCTCACCGCGAGTGTCTAGCCATTGAAGAGCAGCGAAAAAAAGGAGAGAGGGGGAGGAGATAGAGCTAGAGAAGCAATTCATCCAGATCGAGGGTTAGCATACGGGCCTGTGCGGATAGCTCTGGAGCTACGAGGGCGGGGCCTTGATTGACAGTACACGCAAGTGCGATGCGTCTTCTATATGAGATCTTCTGCAGGTCCAGGCCCGCCACGAATTCCCCTGCAGACGGTGCTGTGCCTGGAATTTACATGCTGCTATATACATAGTACTACTGCTGCTGCTGCCGCTGCTGCTGCTAAAAGCTGAGAGAGCACAACGGCCTTCTTGGCAAGATTCGACCAGGAAGGAGGCGTCTCAAGGCGATGCCGTCTTCCTTGGCGATGATAGCGCTGCTTATTCTTGGCCATCCTCAGACGGACCCCGACTCGTGATGCGGCCGATCTCTGCGTTGATACATCAGTGACCTCATATAGGTAAAAGGGTCCGGCGAGTTTCTTTGATAGAAAGTTTCAGAGCAGCGACAGACTAGCCTCGACGCACCGTTTCAAAGCAATCTTTCTCATCTTTCAGTGTCGCCACTACTGTATACTACTTTGGCTTTTGGCGCACAACTACGGTCAACTGGGAGCGCTGCTCCTCATTGCTTTTGCTGATCAAGTACCAAACGGGCTCTCTGATATCGTCACAATGGGAGACGGTCTTCATCTAGGCACCAGCTAGCCTTACGCGAAACCAGCTAGAGCCCGTTGAGGCGAATCTGGAAAGCCTGTCTCAAAGACGCCATGTCGTTAGGCTCTTCAGGGGTCATGACTCTCCGGCCACGCTAGTCCCTGGCCCTGGTTTTCAAAGGTTGTATGGGGAACTGCTCGGGGGAAACCTCCGTCAAGTCCGCCCTATTCCTATTTTTACAGAGTAGGATTGCTACGACGGTGCTACAGCAGAGTATACTGTGCTGTAACACTCCGTTCTCCGCACGTCGTACAGTATCGGCTCTAACAAGACTAAGTAGAAACTCAATCGACGTCCTATACTTGTAATAGCAGGTTATCCTGACTAGAGGCAAACGGTGGCTCCGAGCCAAAGCCACGGGGCCAAAGCACGGCTTCCCGCACTGTTTGCTCTTATAAGATTGCTTACAAGGCTATTTTTGTCCATGCGTTTTAACGTCATTTTCTTCAACATCAGGGTCTCTGACCACCAATTCCCCAGACAGACACACCGGGCACATGAAAATATCCCCAGAGGGCTTGAGATGTGGGGGCAGCATTCTTCTTGGTCCCAATCACCGGCGGCCCCTAACAGCTACCCAGAACAAATTTTCATGATGCTAAAGCATGCATCCAGTAATGCTCCACGTCAATCCAGCCCGAACGCTTTGCCACGTTGGTACTTATATTTCGCGGACTAGCTAGGCAGCCGGCAAGGTTCTGCGGGCTAAATGAGGTCCTGATCCTGTCGATACCTCGCTTCGACATTGGCCAGATATCGCATCTCCACCCGACGTCCGCTCGCCCAATCCACCCACACTATGCATGAAGTTGGACTTCATCTCCGGCCTCAGAGTGATAATCATACTTGTATACGCCGTGCTGTTGACTTGCTCCCGTCGTCTCGGCCCCCCTTGCTCTTCGTCTAGCCACCTTGTCGCTAGGGCTTCACTATGGATTTTTGCATACCCGCTCAACGCATCTTCGTCCTGTCCGCTAGGCTCGTATCGCCGCAAGCCTGGCACGGGTAAAGGCTGTCTTGTCTGGATTTAACCCTTTCCAAGTGTAGCCGCACGCCCTAACGATTGTGACGTTCATCCACCCAGCGGCAGGCATTCTGAGACGCAGGCGCCACTGACCGTTTTTCTACCTTGCTTCCAAACCATCTTAGAGTCTCGCCCGTGCTTCTGGCGCCGGCACATGGACCGTACGCTTGTAGCGAACTACTGAGACTACTGCGTCGATCAGATACTGCATTTAGAGGGCCTGGGTTATTAGCACGGGAGCTTGTTCCCGCCTACTCCGTGTTGGCATTTATCTGTTCTCTCCCACCCTCTTTCTAGTTTGCCATGTTATGCCAATTTGACGTTGAGCAGTAGTACTACTGCTCTCACGCACCCTCTTCACCGACCCCTGCCATCTGTTGTTGGGTGGTACATCCACTGCAGCAGAATCCCTGATTCACCTCTCTCGACCGTACATATATTACTAACAGCTTGCCCCCTCTTCCCCATCTGGAGTATCTGGCGAGAAAAAGTTCATACTCTTGAATTGGGAAATATTAGTCTCCTACCTCACTGACGAGGACCGGGGCTGCCGGCACGTCTACACTTTCAATTCGATACTTACGAAGCTCATGAATTGCATTTCCTCGACAACTTTTCTTGACCAGTCAAGCTAGCCGAATCAGATACGACTACTCAACATGTCCGACGGTCTCACTCAGCATCAGCTGAATCTCATCAGCGACATCGAACGAGTCTGTTCGGTGATTTCCCTGCTAGGATGTGTCTTCGTCGTGGTTACATTTTGTTGTTCGAGCTCGTTCCACAAGCCTATCAACAGACTTGTGTTTTATGCTTCGTTTGGTAATATGATGACCAATGTAGGCACACTCATGTCTCGTAGCTATCTGAGTTCGCCAAACTCTCCGGGGTGTCAGTTTCAAGGATTCCTCATTCAAATGTATGCTTTGGATATATCTATTCGAACTACCTTTTTACCATTGGGGTCCAGCTAACAATGCTTAGGTTCATGCCCGCAGATGCATACTGGACACTTGCCATGGCGTTCAATGTCTATCTGACATTTTATCACAAATACGATGCTAGGAAGCTGCGAAGAATGGAGGTACCCTATTTGCTTTGCTGCTATGGTATTCCTTTTATTCCTGCCATTGTATACATATTCCTTAAGAACAAGGATGGATATCGAGCGTATGGTAATGCCACTATTTGGTGCTGGATCACAACTGAGTGGGATATTTTCCGTATTGCTACATTCTATGGCCCCGTCTGGTAAGTTTCTTTAAATAGCATGAAGAACAGAGAGATTTCTCTGAATAAAGAAAAGAAATAGATGGACCCTCCTTACTAACATCAACTCAGGGTCGTTATCTTTGCCACTTTCTTCATCTATATTCGAGCTGGACGAACAATCTACGAAAAGCATAAGCAACTCAACGACTTTCACTCATCTGAGGGCCTCTCTTCCATCGACGTCATCACTACCCTCAGGACAACTGAAGTCACCGTCACCACTTCAGAAGCCGTGCCAAATTCCGGAAACCTCAACGCGACCGGCCCCTCAGGCCACCGGCCATCTCTCACCGAGCCCGACTCAGGCAATCCCAACTACTCGGTGCACATCTCGGCTAGTAAGGCTGCCGCAGATGATAAGATTCAACCTGTTCCAGCTCCCGAAATTGAAGCCGCCAAGAAATCTAGACTCCGAGCAAACCGCCCGCCGAACGCTCGACGACGAAACTATGAAATCAACAACGCAGCATGGGCTTACGCCAAGTGTTCTCTGCTCTTCTTTACGGCTCTTCTCATTACATGGATCCCATCGAGCGCCAATCGAGTCTACTCTGTGGTGAAATCGCAGGAAATCAACGCTCCACTTGAAATCATGAGTGCCTTTGTGCTTCCGCTCCAGGGATTCTGGAACGCTCTCATCTACACCGTAACATCATGGGGTGCCTGCAAGAGCTTCATTGAGGATCTGAAATCAGGCAAGCGGCCAGAGGTGATGGAATTGGTTGGAGGAATGAATGCGCAAGATGAAAATAGCCGTCACAGCCGGCGTGTAAGCCAGTTTAGGCCAGGACGCGCGAACAAGGGTCTCGACTCGGAGAGTATGACGGAGCTGGCCAACACCAGAACACACTCAGCAGATGCTCATTCAGCGGAGACCAGCTCACAGTACGGACGCTCAAGCACTGGATAATTCAAAAAAAAAAAAAAAGGATGAGGGTGGGAAATGTGTGTTGCTACTACTTCCAGTATATTATTTAATCGTCCAACCGAGTGTGTTTGATGCCCTTTGCTGGACTCATTGTTGTTCACTTCTTCGCAATCTTCATTGTTTTTTTTTTTATTTCTTGCATTCTCTTTTTTCCCTTTTGTTTTATTTTCTCTTTGTTCTGTATGTTTACGACGGCAAAGATGACGAGTTCTGGGGGGATGCAGGGATGGCGATTTGCCACTTTCGGAATTGACAAAAGGCGGGAAAGATAGATACCCAGGACTTTACCATGACTACTACTACTATCAAGATATTATCGACGCTGAACTGCGCTGCATTCACTAATGATTATTATTCTCCCCCTTCCCTATTTCTACATGAAGACTGAGACTCTCCAATCGTGAATTGTGTTTGTCCATTATTGCAAGGGTTAAAAAGGAGTTGCTCTACGCAATGTGCCAGCCATTGACTTCAATTTTTTACTATGTAATTAGCAATGCCAATGCCCATACATTCGGCATCCTATTCCGACGATATAGTCAACAAGATACCAGAAACTGGCGATCCCCTCGATCAAATTTTAATTTCTGGCCCAGCAAACGCTATTAACCCATTATTCCAATCGAGATCCAGGCCCTCTTCCCCTCCTCTGCCTCCAAGGGTCATCACGCGTGGCACACAACACGGGTAGGATTTGATACAGTAGGATTCAGGAACCAGGGTCTCCCCTCAATCTCCGCTGCAGCGGCTCAACGTTGGGGTAGCCGACCAAGCCGACCTTATAAGAGAAGCAGGTTGATTAGTCGTAGTGCTTTGAGAAGGTGAAAAGAGCGCGTGCATTGCAACATTGTCTAGCATGCAGCTACTGCTCTGTATAGCAGCTATCTGGCTCATATCAGCCTATTGACTTCTCGTCTGACCTATGAAATGCTGCGAGCCTCATTCATCAGCTTTGATCAGCTTTGAATCAGCAGCTTGGGCCAACAGCAGCTGATAGAGATTCCCTGTAATATATTACGCCCCTCCCCCCAAGAAAATTTTCTCATCGTCAATATCGGCGAGCAAACTCCTTTTCTTTCCCGATCGATCGGACAAATACGATGAGGAAATTTGGCGTTTTCCCCGGGGAAAACACAAAATACAGCCATCAGCCACCCAGATAAATTGTTTTCTGCAACTGTGCGGTCTATCCTCATTAGTTCCCCGCCTATCCTTCCCGTCCGCGTAGCGGCCAACAACAAGTTCGCAGAATCGTCACAAAAGCAAGGGTACGGTACGGGTCAAAAGCCCGGGGTGTTCACGAGCGTCAAGTTGCGCGCTCCGCTTTGCTAGGCGAAGCGTAGTGACGCAGGGAGAGACAGAATTGTAAGCTCAGTGCTGATATGGGATTGCAATCCTAGGTGAGCTAGCCCGTATACTCTGTATACGTAAATAGGGCTGAGGCGTGGTATAAGCTGGTAGCTTAGTTTTCTTCGTTTTTTCTTTCCTCATCAGGTATCCGAGCAGTCGGGTGCTAGCTCTGGCGGATACTAATGCTTACCAGGTCTCTCTTTTAGACATAAAGATTCCTTTTCTAGACGGCCCCCCTCGTCAGCACTTCTTTCAGTGGTGCCATGGGTAGCTTGTCCAATCGTCCTGCCAAAAATGGGAGAGTGCAGTGATGCGCAAATAAACAGCGTCAGGCCAACAGTCGGCCAAATAGCCCGTGACTTTTTGATGCCTCTGAACTGTTCCCGTCTACGGAAAACAGAATGACCTCCAACATCCGTATGTGGGCATCCAACCCGCCGAGAAGCGCAGCATCGGTCAGAATTCCAAAGGAGCCTAGTTCGTGGGACGACGAAACGATGGCGCTGCTGGAAGAATAATTTAGGCACAAATGCAATGTGTAGCGGCTGTTAATCAAGTCAGTGATAAGACCGTGGAAGAATTCTTCCCTCATCCCTGCTAGGGCAAGAGGCTGAGAAAACGCCAACGGAAAAAAAAAAAGGCGGTCGTCGTGAAAATTTAACGGCTAGCGGCTCATAGACGGTCGGATTTGGAAAAGAGGCGCCCATCATAATGGGTTTTATTCTCCGAGAAAGCAATAGATTCAAAAGAAAACGCGCACAAGCCACCGCTCCAAGGATGCCCTCTTTTCTGTACCTGCGCTGGCCCGCGGACCTTTTTCCCAATTCGCAACTCCTGCAGAATTGAAAGAACTGCAAGGAGACGATTCGCAGCTTGAAGGGGATGCATGATACATGCCTGTACAGTAGCATTGGTTGGTGATAGGCAATAGTACCTGTAAAAGCATTGATTCGGGGCAGTAGTTGTTGGCCGACATATTGTGATTCTTGGCTGCATGGTTGCACAGCGCTTTTTCGTGATGTAGCAATAAAGATGCATACGTAAACGTAAACTCCTCCCCTTGTCGACGTAGTATCAAGTCCTCAGTTCATCGTCCAAACAGCCCCTGTTTACGGACATTGGAAGTGCAGCCATCCTCGCTGATCGTTGATAGAAAGGGGCCCCTGCGTCTGTCCCACTCTGTTCATGTAACACTGGATCTATCGAGCAATGCAACCAAACAGGTTACAGTACGGAGTACGGAGTGATACCTGTATATGGTGCTCACGGAGGTTTCTGGCCCGAACTGCTTGCCACAAGCTCTAAACGGCAAAACGGGTTGCTCGGGACATGGTTACGGTACTGTTTGTCTTGCTGGTCTCGATAAGCCCCAAATGGCGCCCCTAAACTAGGCGAATTCCACACCGTAATACCCGACCGTAGCAATATCAGCTGGGACGGGACGTGACTCTTCTTGGAGAAACGAAACGATTCAGTATCGAGAGCCATGAATTGCAGAAGAAAGAAGAAGAAAAGAAAAAGATGCATCTCGGCCGAGTCAGGTTCCGGTCCGAAAACGCCATATTCGCCCTGGTTAATTCAGTGTTTGCTCAAAAAGGCAAATATCGTTGCTCTCAAACTCTCCAGCGCTTGACTCGTTGATATTTGTAGGCAGCTTTCAGTCAACGTTGGCTGTATTTCTACGCCGCATTCAGCTCCTTGACCCCTTTGACGGCATGATATTCCCATAGTGTACCCAGCTCGAGACATTCGGCGACGCATTCCGGGTCATCCCACCACCACTTGTTACAAGTCACATACGAGCCCCATACCTCTACCCAAAGCATACGCCCAACTAGACTTCTGACCTGCGCCTTGGCCTCCTTCTCCGTTTGCACTGAGTCTTCAGCTGCGTCTTGATCTCTGCTTACTGCGCTACTTGGCACGGCGTAAAACTTTGTCGTTGTAAGAGTGCTTCCGTCCCCGCGGAGATGAGCTTGGGCGAGTAGATGTGGAAATGCTGTGCTGGGGCTCATGCATTTGCCCTGTTTTGCTAAGTTTCGAAGTAGATTCTCCTCTATCCACATTCTCATCCTTGTGCCCAAGGTAGCAGCTCGGGGTAGCGGATCAATAAGTATTAATCGAATGAAACCTTTCTTATTTAAGCACTTATGGACGCTGTTAAGCATGCCGGGTAGCAGAGCCAAGGGGCACAAAGAAGGCAGTGTCAGCGAATGAACTGATTCATAGATCCGAGGTGCTATTGGAAATTCTGTAGGCGTGACTCTAGGAACAGAAACTATCCGAACGTTGTTTAACAAATCTTCTTTGGGTGTCGCCATAAGCGATATGTGATCGTGTTGCTTCGTGGGTTCAAGTGCAGCGAGATAGGCAACAGTGGCTGGTCAGACAATGTATGTTAGTATGTTGCTGCTCAATCAGAAGCAAAGTCAAAATTTACCTGCTGAGTCGTAGAGACACACAACCATACGAGCTGTCAGGAGACACTCCTTACGAGGAGACACTCGGTTATCGAGGGTTGGAACTTGGTCCATGTGTATCATCGTAGAGAGCATCCATCTGCGCAGATCCTCAACTACAGCACTGTCGCCTAAAAGATAGGCAGCGTCTTTCTTCGCAACATTCTTCCATAACGTCTCCAGTGTAGCTAAGATTTCTTCTGCACTCTTGCTTGCCATTTTGACAACTGCTGCGTGCAGTAAACGAAAGTCACTGTGTAAACCGGTGCTGTGGTTGATGGAGTCGGTGTCAACAAGCAAGCCGGAAGAGGAAAGTTCGGGCGATCCGCGTAGAAGAGGGATAGGCTCCCATTCATCTACAGGCTTCCAAGCCTCGGGACTATTGGGTGTAATGCGTGTTTTCGTGCTAGAATTCGCTGAGGCGAGTTGAGAGTCTATCTGTGAGAGCTGCATAGCTGCAGGGCAAAACTTAGATCTGGCCTTGGGCGATAGAGGCAGAGATGGAGATCTTTAATGGTATGTCAGCTTCAGGACAACTGTAGTGAGGAGTTTTGTCTATAGACAAGACGATGGAAGAATCATAAAATCCATAACACATGGAGAGAAAGGAAAACTTTGAATGCGGGAGGAAGAAAACGACGAAAGTGAGAAGAAAATTTTCAGCGCTGAGAAATTGTTACTTACTTCTCTCTAGGTGCCAAATGGTCAGGAGCGACTGCATTGCCCGCAGATGGCAGTGGGTAGTTGCCAACTGGCTCGACTGTTGATGGACTTCGCCGGAATATCTGCACCAGATTCCGCATCTTCTCGGACTCGGTTAAAACATCAGAGGTCGAACCAGCAATCGAGAAGCGTTTGATGGCCGATGGCGAGGAGGGGATATCTGTGGAAGAGTCAGAGGCATCACCAGGGAGTTTCGACGCAAACAAGTCGGTCTTTCTCACCTTCGATCGCAGAGATACGAAATAGCCTTCTGCATGCATCACCGCTCTTCTCGGACAACAAGGGACTTGTGTTCAAAGGACTTTCAAAGTTGGCAAGTCTCTCGAGGAAGCTGGCGGACATGCGACTGGAGCTTCGACGACATCCCTCGTCAAATGTTTTGGACATTGGTGAGCGATCAGAAGAGGCCATCGCCGGTGATGCAACTCCCGACGAGCCAGACGAAGCCATTTCTGCGTTGTTGGAAGACGCGTTTGCTTTCTTCGAGCCTCTGGTACGGAAAATGGCAAACGGGGAGTCAGTTGACCAGCGCGAGCTGGCTGTGGATGCCGAACGGCGTCTCGGCTGGCTTTTATCGTCCTTCTTGAACATGTCCTCTTTCTCTTTTCGTGCCTTGTGCTCGCCCACCAGTTCTCTATCGGGGTCTGTCCAGACGACATCCCACATGATGGTGATGGCCCCCTGCAGGCAAGGGGAAGCACCTGATCGGTGTCTAACAGCAAACGCAGCACATGCAGACTTCACTGCAAACGTACAGTAAAGTCTCCTGTCTGGCTTTGCTATGGTGTAGCGGCAGTCACGTAACCAAGAGATACTGGTGTCACAATAGCAAATGATTGATGCAGGAAATGGTGAAGGATTCCTGCTGCCAGGCTGGCTAACTTGTGGCTTGAATGTCACTTGAGCGATGGCTGGGTTGACGCGCAGCAGCGGTTATGATTGGGAATTTCGATCGTGATAGGCAATTGTGACAGAAATGGGAGAATGACTGAGGATTTGCAACGCTTTGAGTTTTGAGTTGCGAAAGAGGATGAGTAAGAGGATAAAGCGAGCAGATATGATACGATCATCGCCAGCCAAAATCTGGCACAAAAAAGCTCATAAGCACGGTGCAACAGTCAGAGAAGCGAGAGAGCACAAAGGCTTCACTCAGGATGAAGAAAATTAACCAAGAAGAGAAGAGAGAATTTGTTCATCAGCCTAGCCAAATTTGCAGAAGAACGCCAATACGGAGGCACAAGACGAAGAGAACCAAAGCTTAAAGGGCTAAATACGATGTCTGTAGGTGCTTCACCTTCTCTTAATTACAGTGTTAGGTACCATTTGAGCGGACAACAGGCCAGTAACAGGTTACATGAGCACAGCAGATGCAAGATCCCGTGTTGTGGCGATCAGATGGCAAGCGAGGTTTGACAGGCCTTTTGAGTGTTTGCGGTCGTTTGCTGGGAAAACGAGAGCAGCCACGAGGAAGCAACAGCAACGATGATCTCCACTATGGTATATATGCCGACGACTATAGAGAGAAAGAAAGTTGGATAAGGCGAAAGAAACACACACAACGAGAGACAGCTGCGTAATAAAGGGAGCGAGAGCGAGAGCCAGGCGGGTGGGAGAGAAACGCGATATCCTCCCTAGTAGCAACGTTTCTTGTTGCTTTGCAGAGCCATGTGCCCTTCGCTCCGTGCGACTCACATATGATATCACCAATTGAATCAGTGAGCTGAGCTAGCACAAAGTTTTACCAAACTGCATTTTCCATTCGTCCTTTTTGGTTGAAAGGGGGATGTTGGTAACTTCGAACAAGATAAACCTCGTTCTGGAACTTTCTAACTATATTTGCCCGGAAACTGTATATGGAGATATCTTCACTGAGGCACAGCAACGAGTCTATTAGGGGCGCCATGTTCATCAGCTCATTATTATTTACTGATTCAAGGCTTCGATGCTCCATTATCTGGTAATTGCTAATCTATAGAGCCACTTAGAGTACCGAGTTCCACATCCTCCAACGCGTCAGATTCGCCACGCCATATTATGTAGCTGGATAAATGAGACATGGGCGGCATTTTAGGGTCAAGCAGGTTTTACCCCTCTAAAATCGTGTTGAATATAAAAGGGAAATTGAGCCAGCTGAAAGAATACTCCTATTCTATGTCATACAGAGAAACCGGATGGTTGCCTACGCTAGGAACTCATCTATTGGCCGACTGTTTAGCAGGCTGCGTCTCATACATACTGGAAGATAACCTCCACGCATTCGAGGTATTGTCATTGCCCATATCATTGGCACAGCCGCTTTTATAGGATCATCAGGCCAGCTGGCTAATATATCTTGCAAGCAATCCCATCGTTCAGCTTCTCCTTTAGCCTCAAATATCTGTGTGAGCACTACCACGTGCTATCACTTCCTGTGCAACAAGTTTTAACGACGCTCCCAACAGCTTCGACATTGCTCGTACAACATCAGCACTCTCGGCTACCAACCACGCCGCTCATAGATTGGCCACAGCACCAGGAGCCGAACGGGTACGCCCTCGCAGTCATTATGCATTCCATGGTCTTCCCTGTATCCCACTGGGACAGACGAGTATAAACGTGCGACAGTGGCGGTTGCCATCCAAAGCTGCAGCTCGGCAGATACTAAGGAGCGAGGTGACGTTGATGCGGCAGATGAAGAGATTATATACAGTCTGGGCTATACAATCCGGGCTCCCTTGCCGTCGACTTTAGCTTCCTCTCCATCTCACACAAGCACGGACAGACTCGAAACACTAATGTGAATCTTTAGGGTAACGTGAGATATGTGTGCCCCCTATCCGAGGTCTGTATAGCATCTTGTGCTTCTCCGGGGACGCCTGGTCCAGCTGGAGTGGCCTGTCTATCTCTAATCGAAACGTGATAATTTCATATTGCATGAGCTGTATGCTGCCAGCCGGCGGGCCAGCTGCCGCAGAATCGGCCAACGCAAAACGGGCCGTATGGGTGTGCTGCCTCATGTATAGCAGTTGGTTGTCCTGGCAAAGAATCTGGAGTCTGGCAGGCGTCTTGTTCAAAGTGCATGAATCCTGACCTGGAACGCCGCCTTCTTTTATCCGTTCATCTCCAATCGCCCTCCTACAACAACTCGTCCTTTTCAGTTTGTTACACTATCCTACGTATTTCTGCTCAGCCAAGATACCTTTTTGCTTTCTTTTGTATTGATAATTAGATCTTGAACCAGCGTATTTTCAGTCTCCAAAAACTGCCACCTCCAGGACCAGTGAATCTCATTTCTGCTAGTTACGACCATGGAATCTCCAACCATGCAGCCTAAGAACAGCCAAGAACCCGGAACGCTTGATCCAAGGCTGTCTTCACCAAGACTTCCCTCAGCTCCTCCAGTCGGCCGATCCAAGTACTGCGGTTTTCGAGACTTTGCCGATCTCGTTGATAAGTGGCTGAGCGGTTCCTGCTTGGGGCGACTGTTTCGTCTGGCCGACTCCGGACATGTAAGTACCATCGCATTTCTTGTTTGGTGAAGAAATACAATAAAGAAACATGATGAGAAAGAGTCGTTGTTGTTGGTGTCAAGGGCTAATTGTATGAATAGGCCAAAGCACTTGAAGGCACAACCTTTTTCAGAGAGATTCGCGCTGGGCTGACAACTTTTGCGACCATGGCATACATCATCGCTGTGAATGTACGCCGTCCATGAAGAAGTTTTCTTGCTATAGATGTGCTAATTATTGCAAATCTCCATAGGCTTCTATCATCTCTCAGACTGGTGGAACTTGCGACTGCGACCTGAAAAACAAATTCCTATGCGATACCATCCCTGCTTATGCGGACTGTAAAGAAGGTATTGTTTTTAGCCTGTCTGCCCCAGTTTTGAATACCATCATCTTCTAACTCATTTTAGAGGTGCGAAGAGATTTGATTACAGCTACAGCAGCCATAGCTGGCCTCGCCTCTCTGTTCTTCGGACTATTGACCAATCTACCAGTCGCCCTTGCGTAAGGCATAAACAACCCTCGTTACGTATATGTGTAAGTGCTAACATGAATGTTCAGCCCAGGAATGGGCCTCAACGCCTATTTCGCCTACCAAGTACGTGACGATGATCACCCTACATATTTCTCTGCTAATACCAGGTTCCACCTTCCAAGGTTGTTGGCAGCAACGGTTCTGGTTCCATTTCCTACCGAACCGCCCTCACTGCCGTCTTCTTCGAAGGCATCATATTCATTTTCTTGGCTTTGACAGGGATGCGGCAATGGCTCGTCAGGCTCATCCCAGCCACCATCAAAACCGCTACTGGAGTTGGAATCGGGTTTCTTTTAACAGAAATTGGGCTCTCCTACTCATCTGGTATTGGTGCTATTACAGGCGGCAGCACATCCACCCCTCTAGCCTTGGGTGGCTGCCCCCCTGATATGATCAATCCAGAGACAGGGGCATGCAATGCTGGTCAAATGACGAACCCATCGGTACGTTCAAGGTCGAACAAGAGGCGAAAAAAATGCTGACATGTTGTACTTACGCAATAGATGTGGCTCGCCGTCTTTTGTGGTGGTATCGTGACAGCTTTCCTAATGGCGTTCAGAGTCAAGTACGCTCTCGTCATTGGAATTGCGCTTGTCTCTATTATCTCGTGGCCGTGCGTACCATCTCTAGATCTAAAACAATCAGATATTCGCTAACAGCTTAAATCGCTGCAGCCGCAACACTCAAGTCACCTATTTCCCCAATACCCCTGAAGGCGACTCTCGATTTTCTTTTTTCAAACAAATCGTTGCATGGCACCCTCTCTCCAAGACTGTCAACCAGCTTGACTGGAGCCTCGAAGGCACCAGCACCTCTCACTTTATACTTGCTCTCTTTACCTTCCTCTATGTCGATATCATCGACGCTACTGCTACTCTGTACTCCATGGTCCGTTTCTGTGGAGTCGTCAATCCCAAGGACGGGGATTTTCCTCGCTCAACAATCGCATACTGCACTGATGCGACCTTTATTTCGATCGGAGCTCTGTTCGGATGCTCTCCCATCACGGCTTTCATTGAGAGCGGCGCGGGCATTGCGGAAGGTGGTCGCACTGGCCTTACAGCTGTGGTTGCAGGGCTTTGCTTCATCGTCTCAATCTTCTTTGCTCCTATATTTGCTTCTATCCCGCCATGGGCTACGGGATGTACACTCATCTTGGTCGGCTGTATGATGATTCGCCAAGTCACGCAGGTTAATTGGCGCTACATTGGTGACGCTCTTCCTTCTTTCATTGTCATGACGTTTATACCATTTAGCTATAGCGTCGCATATGGCCTCATTGCGTAAGTTTTCTCGCCCGCTTTGTCTCTCTGAATTGAAGAACAAGTACTATCCTCCACCTTCACTTCATTCCAAAGCTAATCCATTGTTGCGCACACAACTAGTGGCCTGTTTGTCTACACCATCCTCAACGCCCTCATCGGCCTCGTCGTTTTCCTCTCCAATAATCGTATCGAGCCCCGGGAATATGACCTCAAAGAGTACTGGACTTGGAAGGGCTCTGGCCGCGCGCCCTGGTTTGTCCGGGCCATGAGGAGAGACAGAAGCCGCGTTTCGCCTTCTTCTTCAGCGGATGATCGTCACAATTCCGTTCCCCCTATCGTTGAGGAGAACGAAAGTCAGCGGGGCTTGAACCTCCAGCAAAGCCGCGATAATCCTCCTTGCAAGGATGGTTCCGCAGCCATGGGGGAGCAATCTGTGTTGCCGATTGATCATGATGAAGCGTATGGTTATCATCATCACTCCTCTCCGATGAGGGGCATTGCTCGTTGAACATATCCGTTATATGAGAGAGGGGGATGGAGGAATATGGGTGATTTGACTGTTCTTGTTGTTCCAGGGAATACGCAGTAACGTGGATACGACTGCTGAAAAGCGTCGTTGAAACATGGATATGACACATTGCTTATCTAGAACTTGCTTGGCTGGGATTTCATGATTACCAAAGTTGTTGTATGTATTCGTCAAGGGATATGTAGCACTCAATTAATAATTCGACGCAGCAAATGTTCCCCTGTATCTTTTCTTTGATATCTTCAGATTGAGTGAGTTTGGGTGAACATCGTATATGCTTGAAAAATGCCAGGGTATATATTCTCTCTATCCTCTCTCCTCGTCCCAAAATCATCAAGTCACAGTCCTCACTCTCAACACACCTCACCCACTCATATCTACATCACCGCCTCCCCTCCCACCCATGGCCCTCTCCGCCGCTTTTTTCCTCTCCAGGCTGTCGCTCACCCACTTCTGCACCGCATCATCGCCTCCCGCATCAAGTTTATTCTCCACCACCTTCTTCACCACCTCGCCCGCAAAGCCCACAAAGTTGTGCCTCCTCAGCGCATTCTCAAACAGCCAGTCTTTGCGCTTGCGCTCCTCTCGCTCCAGCAGCTCCTCGTCGCCAAACTCGCGCGCGCGGATCCGTAAGTCGCGGCACATAGCCAGCAGGTTGAAGCGAATCTCAGTCGCGTCATAGCGGGCGATGCGGCGCTGCAGCACGTCCACTACCTTGAGGGGAAATTCCTCGGTGGCGCAGGGTCCATGTGAGATGGGCGCGGGCTGCAGGCCGTCTAGCTCGTACAACACGCCGTCGACGGGCGTGTAGGCAATGAAGTGGAAGACGTCCTCGGACGGCTCGCCCGTGCGCTGCGTCTCGTCGGCAAAGGGGCTGCTGCGCGCGAAGCTATTGTGCACCTCGCGAATGAGGTCCGAGTTGCTGAGGGCCTCGCCGCGGAACTCGGGCGGCAGGACCATTGTGAAGTCGCGAAAGTCCTTCATCTGTGCGCCAATGTCGACCTCGTCGTCGGCCGTCTTGTTCATGAGCACGCTGAGCAGGGCCTGCGTGGCGCAGGCGTTCTGGATGGTCTGCGCCGCGAAGAAGATGCGTTCCGAGGCATCGTGGTCAAAGGTGCCGTCGAGCGGGCCGTCGGCCGTGGCGTAGGGCCGGTCGGTTGGGAACTTGAAGAGGAAGATGACGCCGTAGAGGGGCTGGAGGGTTAACAGCTCGGACGGATCGAGCGTAAGGAGCTCTTCGAATTGGACGTTTTTGACGCCGAGGTTTTCGATGAGAGAAGTAAAGACGCCCTAGGTGGTAGCATGACGTTAGCCGATGCTTTTTTCTTCTTTCTTTTCTTCCTCTTTTTTTTAAACAAAAAAGTTTATGTATTGGTAAAGAGGGCTTTGCAACGTACTGCGTCAGACTCGACTAGAAAGAGAGAACATGTCGAGTTAGCAAGAGAGAAGCTTCGCAATCTCGGAGAGAAGCTTACTTGTATTCCAACCACCGCTCATTGTGTTACTCGATGTGCTGTCCAGGCGACAGCGCCCGCTTGGAGAAAAAAGGTGAGGTAGAGAAATAGACAGAGATTGGTTTGATTATATGATTTTGCCACGCAGAACTTCCAAGTGGTAGCGGTAGAAAGTTGTTGGAGAGCTCTATACGTTGATGGTAGTAAGCTTTGATGGTGGGATGCTCCCGGAGCTTTACGTAGATGTCCAAATCGCCGATAAGATAAGAGCGTTGAGCGCAGGCACACCACGCGAGTACGTACTTTTGGGTGGCGTCATTAATAAGGGACCTCAACCTCATACAAACAAACAATTCACTTGAAAATATCACCGTAAAACAGAAAGCTCAAGTTTTATTCGTAAAATGCCTCGCCTTGCCTTATTTACAGGCCCTCTTATCTTGTTAACTCTTTAGCTACTGAGTAGATAAAAAAAATAGATCAGAGAAAGAAAAAGACTCGAGCCTGCATGTCTTCTTCAATCTCTGCTAGATAGAGGGCTTCATGAGAAACATTGGTTTCAACGCCCCTGCTCCTGATAGAATTCTTCAATCGCTAAATCCCACAATATGATAGTTACTTTTTGTGCATTTCCCATGTATGCCTTCGCCCCAGCCGTATCGCTCATACACTCTCTACGCGGTAGAGATTTCTTCGCGGATGGCTCTGTCTCGTTCTACCTCTTCATAATCGTGCTGCGCATCCTGTTCCCCAGTTTGATGTTGGCCGTCACTTGTCTCATGCACGGTTTCTTCTTCGCCATACTCAGCAGCTACGGCAGCTCTAGCATTGGCCATGGCATCGGCCATTGCTGCCTCTGCCGCTCTCGCCGCAATTTCGGCTTCTCTGCGCCGCGCTTCCTGCTCCCTTGCTTCTCTTTCTTGATTAGCGATATGGCGTTCCGCAACTCCAGGCGCAATGCTGGCAAGGAAGAGAAGGCCCGCTCGCTCTAGTCGCCTCAATTGTCCTGTAAGCCACGATTCTTGACCGCGACGCTCAGCAAGCAGTCGGGCAGCTGTCTCAGCAGGGTCAGGCATTCTATTTCGCCCAGCCCTGGGGGCTCCATCATGGTTTGCATCCTCTCTTTGTCTTTGATTTCCATGATCCATAGCAGGCAGCACAGTTTCGAGATAACGTCCTATAGGTCGCCAGATCTGCTCAGCATAGCCTGCCAAGAGCCCGGTGGTGAGGGCAAACATGAACAATGCCAAAGCAATAACAGTACACCATCTTGACCAGCTAGAGTTGACAGGCGTAAAGAACCACACAAATAGAGCTAGGCGTACTATAAGCCAGATATGAGGAGCTAACTGCACGATCAGATGAGCGAGGCCAGCCGCAGGTGGGTTACCAGCATGCAAAGGCGCAATTCTTGGCTGTTGATCCTGCTGCTGCGGAGGCTGCTGCTGTTGTACCTGTTGTTGTTGCTGCGGAGGCTGCTGAGGCTGCTGAGGCTGTGGCGCTGAATCCTGAGGGATATGAGCAGCCTGCCTTGCGTCTGCCCGCTGTGCCTGATGATGATCATCCCTAGTTTGTGGCTGCATCGTGCGGATCAAGCTTGGAGAGTAATAGGGAAGCGGCTGCATAGGCAGCCTGGGCGTGTAGTAAGCCTCTGCCACATTGCCATTAAAGACAAGGGCGCGGGGGCCCTCGGGAGATGACAGAATATAGACATCGACGCCTTGTCGTGGCTGAGGTGGAACAAGTGAAGGAGCAGATGTGGGTGCAGGAATGAATGAGCCAGAAACTGACCTCGGCCCCAGGTCTGGCGTAGCTCGACCACTGCCAGTCCGAGAGCCACCATTAGCAAAGACAGAGGTAGTGATGGAGGGTTGATTGAACGCCCGGTTGTGAAGCGAGGCACTAGAGGCACTTCGGCGCAAGCTGCTTTGATGCAGTGCATTTGCCAAGGGAGCGGGTATTTGGTTGGAGTCTGCCCCTCGCAGAATATTGTGAATATCATTGGGGGTAAATACGCCGGGAATTGATGGCGCAGACGCAGATGCCCCTGGGAGTCCGCCAGCTACATTACGAGCCATCGTCTCGACCTGATAGCTGTGGCCGTTGGGCCCAATGACTTCTCGATAAATTGTATGCGATGGGGCCGGACTCCCTCTCCCACTGTTTGACTCTGGAGTATATCCCCCGTAGTTGGCAGTTGCGGTGTCGCCAACACCGCGCATGCCCATATAAGCTCTCCCGCGCTGATTCTGTTGAACCATCCTAGCCATAGCTTCTCTCTGGATCTGTGTTAACCATTGCGTCATGCTTTGATGTTGCTGCTGGAAAGCTGCCGCCTGCTCGGGAGTATGAGCTGGGGATGGCGAATGCGGGCGAGCCGTTGACGGCATCTGGGGCTGAGATAGGGTGGCATTCTGATGAGCTGGCTGCACTACTGGTCTTCTTGCCATGCCAGGTGGAGGAGGAGGTCCCATGAATGCGGGGTGTGGAGGCGTTTGGCGCTGGATATTTGGCGGTTGGATGTTTGAAGGCTGGTTTCCCAAAGCTGGGCTCTGGGTACTGGATGAAAAGGATGGTGGTGTTGGTGGCACGCCATCAGAGACGTCTCTTAAAACAAGATGTATTGTATGTAGGTCGGGTTGGCGAAACTATATACCATGAGTAAGTCAGTGCTTCTTTCTTTGCATGAATGAACCCTATCAAGAAGGAAAAGTCAACTCACCACATCGCCTCCGATTACATCTAGCAGAGTATCGGTCTCGTGTAGAAGCGCTCGGCCGCGATAGATGAGACGCTGGTTTTCGTCCGATGGCCGCAAAGGGAGGCTTTGTCGGATCTTCTCTTTGAGCTGCTTGATAGTCGTAGCAGACGAGAGTCCAGGGAACATTAAAGGTCGATTCACGCCGACCGATGGCGACAGCACCTGGAGGTTCACTGCAGGCGGATCGGGCAATGCAAGAGAACCCGGGCTCTGGGCCATTTGGTGCTCTGAAGCCATGATGGGGAGACAGCTTGCATGCTACCAGGCTTTAGAAGGCGGGTTTTCCGAAGAGAAACAAACGGCAAGTTGTCGCCGCGTTATCAGGGCGAAGAAGAAGAGGAGGAAGAGACGAGGGCGCCAACTATCGGGAAGCGTGCGATTTCTCTTTGTGTTTGTCAGACAAGCTGAAGGCAGGGATGGCAGCGTTTTGGTTTTGGATCCCCAGCCAAGCGCACACGGCGCTGTCACTCTGGTGGAGAAGAACGCGGCAAAGACGCAGAGAGGGCCAAACAGCAGGGGAGAGGAAAGGAGAGCGGAAGCTCGCGAGCTTCAGTTCGGTTTGTAGGGAGGAGATGCGAAAAGGCAAGCCAGACGCCTTCTAGAAGTCGGACAGATTGCAGTCGAGTCGGTCGGCGCAGGTACTTGGGCGGTACGTACCGCAGGCCAAGTTGCGCAACAGCTAGAAATAGGCTCCATGCGGCTTAGCGCCATGCGTGCTGAGAGGTGTCGCGTTTATAAGCGAATAGCGCTGAGCTGGCAGTCTTCATGGCTGCAGGGTAGAGGGTACTTAGCGCGTGAGCATTTTTATATGACTACTTCGCTATAAGAGCTGTATATGAGCGAGTACCAGAAACAGGCGAGCAAGGTACTGCCCTAACACATTGATATCACCAAGAGCTTATAGCTTGACCCAGAAGGGCGAAGCTTCCCCTGCAGGAAGAGAAAAAGAAGGAAAACGCCAGAGAGAAAAAACACCATTATGCAGGGGGTTTAATTGACAGCTCTCTAGATGCAGGTGGATACCTGTGACGAAGCAAGTCGGTCTGAAGTTGGTGAGCAAAGGGATTGGATGAAGCTTGGACCGAGCTGGACGCTGTGCATAAGCCATCCGGTACCTGCTTGGCTGCTACGCTACTACGTGGCGGTATCTGCTATAGATGATGGCAGCAGCGAGGCCGCAACATGATATTGATGAACTGCAAGTGGTTGATAGGCCTCGTGTGCAACTACTAGTATCTGGCTTGTACCTCACGATGCAACCTCGGTGGTTACAAAGCAAAGGACATCTGGCATCTTTACCCATGCTGCCGACGATCGGAACAACGCAGCACATCATCCAGCAAACGACGTGCATTCCCACCTAGGCAGGTTCAGACAGACTTTCAGGTAGGTAATTCGCCGCCAGTGCCACTAAGCAGGTACCTAGTGCGTAAATTACATATTTGTGCCTATTATACATTAGATACACTAGAAGCTTGCGAAGTGGTATTGGTTGACGATCCCAGTGCCATCAAAATGGCCTCGATAGCTCGTGGAACCAAGCTCCAAGCTCGGCCTCGGCAGATGTTTGCGCCGCCCGCACCAACCATCAGACGGCCTGCTTCCCCATACGTCATCTCGCAACTAACCCAAGTTCTCAACCTCAAGCGCATCTTCATCGCCTGCGCTCAATCAATGCCTGTCGAAGTCGCCTAAGTGAGCTCCCTTGCCAAGTGCAAAGCTCTGTTCAGAGGCGCATGCCATCATGGCGACGCTGGGAATTGGAACCAGCCGTCTAGTATACGGTGGAGGCAGTGGGGGAGCAAGTTTGCATCAACCGTTCTCATCAGCCTTGCGCGCAAGATGTGCCATTCGAGCTGCTGCTGGGCGTCAAACAAGCCAATTGGTCGCTAATTCAGGGCCTATTCGGCGTATTCCAGCCTCACGATGCAACTTCTCCACCCAGAACTCCGGCAAGCGACCCAAGTTCTCTCAGAGGCTTGGCGAGGCGCTGCGTAACAGCAAAATCACATGGTATCAGATTCCCGTGGGTCTGGGCATAGGTTTCTTAGGACTGGTTCAATTCTATAAAGTCTCATCCAGGGAAAAGGAGAGGCAGCAAGAGCAGGATGGGATTAAGTCACCCAAGCCTCGGCCCAGAGTGCGCCCCGACGGACCATGGTAAACAGCCCTTTCATCCAGATGTTACTCACTCTTGCTAAGAGTGTAGGATCAATTTGCGCGCAGAATGCTGACAACTTCACCACAGGCAGGTCCAAGTCATGTCCACTCTCCCGCTCAAGGCCATCTCCCGACTATGGGGAAAATTCAATGAACTGACAATTCCGTACTATCTGCGCGTCCCTGGTTTTAAGCTATACTCATTCATCTTCGGTGTCAAGTAAGTGATCTCTCTATCTCAGATCAACCGAAAGGAGGGGATGTAGTATGAAACCCATTTTGCTGACTTTTATTTCCTGTAGCCTTGACGAGGTGGCTGAGCCCGACCTTCATGTGTATCCTAACCTTGCGGCCTTCTTCTATCGAACTCTCAAACCCGGTGCTCGCCCACTAGATCCAGACCCTCATGCTCTTCTCTCTCCATCCGACGGCAAGGTTCTCCAATTTGGCCACATTGAAAGCGGTGATATCGAACAGGTAAAAGGCATGACCTACAGCATTGATGCGCTTCTCGGAAAGCATAGCCCGACATCCAGCATCTACAGTGGACTGTCCGACCAAGCCCGAGAGCGTTCCCGTCGAGGTCGCAGCGTAGCTGTTGGCGACGAAGAGATTATCAAGCAAGAGGAGGAATTTGCCCAGGTCAACGGCATCTCGTACACACTGCCTGACCTCATGACTGGATCGAAAGATGCCAAGCCTCCACGCCCCGTGACCGACGAGTCGCATGCAGCTTCGTCTCCCCGCGCCGTCTCAGAGGTCCGCGCCGAGCTTGCTCTGGGCGAAAAGCCCTGGTACGATCTGCTCTCGCCTGACAAGACCACCTCCCTGTACTACGCTGTCATCTACCTCGCTCCTGGAGACTACCACCGCTTCCACTCGCCCACGAACTGGGTCGTGGAGAGCAGACGCCACTTCGCAGGCGAGCTCTACAGCGTCTCGCCCTACCTCCAGCGCACCCTTCCCGGTCTCTTCACTCTCAACGAGCGAGTCGTCCTCCTCGGCCGCTGGCGCTGGGGCTTCTTCAGCTACGTCCCCGTCGGCGCCACAAACGTCGGCTCCATCAAGATCAACTTTGACCGCGAGCTCCGCACCAACAGCCTCACCACGGACACCGCCGCTGACCTGGCAGCCGAGGAAGCTTCCAAGCGCGGCGAGCCGTATCTCGGCTTCGCGGAAGCCACTTATGAAAACGCAAGCCCAGTGCTTCACGGACATGCTCTGAGGCGCGGTGATGAGATGGGTGGATTTCAACTCGGCAGCACGATTGTACTGGTATTTGAGGCACCAGCTACCTTGAAGACTGCGGATGGAGAAGAAAAGAAGGGATGGGAATGGGCGGTAGAAAAGGGCCAGAAGCTGAAGATGGGACAGGTGCTGGGACGTGTGCTTGAAGATTAAGGGGGAGATTTAGATGAGAATTTATACATACACAAAAAAAAAAAAGAGAAGAAGAAGAAGAAGAAGCATCATACCCATTCAAAGACAAGGAAGGCGAGTAAAGAAGGAAATATTGTAAAAAGATGTAACATGCAATATCATTTGTCACATAAAGAGTAGGATAGCTCAACGCTGCTCATCAGGAAAACTTTTCATACCGTGCAAATAAATGAAAACAACAAAAATCTTCCCATTGCCAAAGAAAACCGAAGTAAGAATCAGAGTAAGTGAGTGGAAAAACCCCCCGCTTGCTCCATTCACTCACGCATCAACCATCCCCTCACACCTCTTCAATACCGCAACAACGAGCCACCTCTTCCTTACCGTAATGTCATCCTCCCTCTCCACATCCCACTCTCTCTCGACACCATCACAATCCCTCTCCCAGATCCGCTCAATCTCCACGCCGCCCTCCTCACGCAGCGCCTCGGCATCGTAGAACCCGGCCATCTTGGCGCGACCCGTGTGGAATCCGGCCACGACCCAGGCCCGTGCCGACGCCGTCTTCTTGAGGAAGTGGTTGATTGAGCGGCGCAGGTTGGCGTGCTGCCAGGGCATCCAGAGACAATCTGCGACGAAGAGGCGATCGGCTGTGTGAGCGTGAGAGGCGGGGAACGAAGAAGAGCTGCTGGAGTCGAAGACGCCCCATTCGTGGCCTTCGACAGTAATGTCCGTCGTCACGGGGAGAATACCGCTGGGAGAGTCGTTGCCCGGTAGCGGCAGGGGAGCAAGATCGGGCTTGATATTGCGAGCAACATTGTCGCGCAGCGTCTTCATGACCGCCGGGGCGGGATAGTCCGTCACAGTAACGCTCTTTGCGCCGAGCAAACCGGCCATGATGCTCGGCAGCGCCGTTCCCGCGCCGAGCTCCACGGTACTCAAGCCTCGCGTATCAAAGCTCAGTCCCTCGCCCAGTCCAGTCTCAGTCTCTTCACCTTCAGCCTCCAGGGAATCCCGCTCGATAAACTCGGCCAGCAGCAGCGATGCGTTCCACAGGTAGTGGCTGAACAGGCGGCGGTCCGTCTCGCCCTCGGGCTCGGCGAGCTCAATCAGCAGCGGCTTGGGCAGCTTGGGCGAGGCGTAGATGAGGGAGTGCTCAGCGTCGCCGTGCTGGTTGGTGACGTCGTCCGGGAAGATGACGCCGAGGGACGTGGAGAGATAATCTTCCGGGCCGGCTGGTTCGTCGCCCTTGAGCGTGATGCGAGATGTGAGTGTGGCCATTTTATATATGGGTTGTGTGGCTTTGATATTGGTAGATAGTTTTGGATGAACGTCTTGTTGGATGAGCGACCTGATGAGCCCCGTGTTCGTCTTGTGCCTCCAGCAAAATTTCAATATCCCCCCCTTTCTGTCCAGCAGAAGAAATAAATGTCCGATGTATAAAGTTTTATACTTCTTCTGTATCCAACTCCGACAGATAAAAAGTGAACATAAAATGTTAGATTTCGCAGTGCCTATCAAAAGTCAGCCTCACAAATTCTCACGCACAACCTCCCTCCAGCTCTTTACATGAAAAATTGAAATACTCACGTTCAAATAAAGAAGAAAAAATTTATTTCGTTTCTTCTCTCTTCATGTCTTCCTTCTCAATCTTGAAAAATTTCAAGGCTAGGCAGTCTTCGCAAGTTGATACTATCTTGGCGGGCAAAGAAAAAAGTACTACTGAGGTGGGGGTTTTAGTACCAAAGAGAAATTTGCGAGTCGCATCCACCCACTTATTTCTAACCACTTCACTCACTCACTCATTCACTCACTACGATCGAAATCTCTATGCATCGCGAGAATTTCTCATCTTCCAAACAATCACAATGCAAAATCAAGTTTGGTAGCGCAGTGTTCCATAAAATGCTTTGATTTGATATTCATATTTTTTTTTGACAAGATTTCATCATTAATAATATTACATAAACAATCAAGCCATAAATCCTCGTGAGATGCTCAAGTGGCCTCGTACAATTCCTTGCTCCCAATAAACTGAACAAAAGAAAAGAGAATCCCGTTCCCTCCCGAAAAACAAAGGAAAAATATTAATACATATGAAACCACATTCAGAGGCGGTTAACAATGATTGGTTAAAAAACAGCAAATTTCATGCTCAAGTGTCCCTGAGGGGTAGGTAGGATAGATGATACCTTTATCCCCATAACATAGTTCCTCCATGTAGTGCCCATTCAATTCCATCTGCGCCTTCATTGTCCAACATTTATAATGGTAGTAGTAGTATATCAAAACAGGGTATCAAATCCAGATTATCCGCTTCCCAGCGTTATAAAAAAATTCCCATTTCAAGAATAGCCCAATGCCCTGGGTCCAGAACGCCGTCTGCCATGCTTTGATCAAAAGTCATGCTGTTGTTATCCCAATATCGGAAGATGTAAGAATGTAGAGAAGAAAGAGAGAGAGAGAGAGACTTTTTTTCGACTCTACAAGTCAGAAGCACCGGTGTCCAGCATCCGCTGCGTCTCCTGCATCTCCTTCAATTGCTCCTCAGTGGGATCATCAGAGATCCAAGGGCCCTTCTCCTCGTCAGTGGCATTGTGGAAGCCCTCAGCGCGCTTCAAGGTCTGGACATCAAGGTCTGTCACATAAGACTTGCCGTCAGAGAGCTTGATGCGGACCTCGTGATCAGTAGAGAGCATCAAATCATCCTTGGCAAGGCGTCGGGGACCGTCAAAGACAGCCATGACGCGCTTCTTCATCGTCATCTGGCCCTTGTTAAATCCCCAAGAGGAAGGGTAGTCGCGGCGCTTGTTGCGGCCGCGCTTGGCAGTAAGGGGAACACCACCACGAGAGTGAGTAATGCCGCGAGACTTTGAAATGCGGTTGAGAGAAGTATTCTTCTTCGAGGGCGAAAAGGTGGTCATATCATCCTCGTCATCCTCCATCATGTCATCCTCATCATCATCATCCTGAATCTGAGAAGTCTGGGTGGTGATGGGCAGCTTGTTCTTCTCCAGAGTCTGGTGGACGTTCTTGTCGTCAGCAACCTCAGCCAGGCGCTTAGCGTTAATGGCCTCGGCGGGGTCTTCCTGCTGAACCATGCGCAGCACGCAGTCGTCCAAGTGCTCATAAAAGTCTTGGGCGTTGTTGAAGCACTGCGAGCAGGTGCTGCACTTGCCAGTGGCATCGGCAGCATAGCCGGCGAGGGTCATTGGCGCGCCGCCAGTCCTCTTGCGGCTGTTGGGGGGAGTCTGCTCGACATTGTGAACAGAGGTGAGATGTCGCTTGAAGACGTCGGCGCGGTTAAACGACTTCTCGGACGCAGACCCCGATCCGGGGCAAAAGCCACAGACCATGTTGCCCTTGTAATGCGTCAGGGTATGACGGTTCTTGTCATACTTGCGAGCAAACCCCTTAATGTGGTACTCGCATGTCGTGATGGGGCACTTCTCAGGGCGCTCAGTCTGATGGGTGAGCATGTGGGCCTTGAGATCCTTGAAGGTCTTGCCGCACTCGGGATAGGAGCATCGCTGCTTCTCCTTGACCTCGTCGCCGCTGTGGTAGTCGGCGGAGACGGGAGAAACGTTGAAGCTGTTGCCGCCAGTCTTGCTCATGCTCAGGCGGCGAGCACCAACACCAGCACCGTTAGTCATGGCGTTGGTCCCATACGGGCTGGTAGCGAAGCCGGGCTGGAAGGGACCGCTCTGCAGATATGGCGATGAGCTGCTGGTGCGGATCATGTGTGGCTGGGGAGAAGCAGCAGAGATGGCAGAAGGCGAAGAGGGATAGTGGACGGCGGGCTGGTAGTGTGTCTCATACGGAGATATCGCCATTGGCGGTCTGGAGATCTCCGGGTGAATCAGAGAGGGATCTGTAAGCGCAAACCAGTGGTCAGTAAGCATCACGAGAGGAGGAAAAAAAAAAAAAAAGAACAGAAAAAATTGAGGTGCATGCAGTAAAGGGGATCCAATGGCGGCAACGGACGGGGGAGCTGGGGGTTGATGAACCCATCGGCCCAGTCAAGGGAGGGACCGAGCGACACCGAGCAGTGAGGCTTTCTGGCACAAGCTGAACGGGAGCTCTTAGCGGACCAAGTCAGCCCAGACGCGGAGCCAACCAGGAGTCGCAGAGGCAACGCCGCCAACCAAGAAGAGACAGCAGTGACGAAAGGGCAATAGCGCGTGGGGATGCAGACGAGGACGCAAGACATAAGCAGCAATGATGTCGCGGGTCGTGTTGGAAATAGCAGCACCAGCAGCGGTGATACCGAAGCATGTGGTGGTTACGCGCTTTGCTGGACAGAGGCCGCCGGCAGTGGTGCGCAAGTCTGCAGCTGCACAGCGGGCTTTGGGCACCGCCTGGCTGGCTATGCAGTGCTTGTGCAGTGCTGAGGCAGGGATGCGGCACCACCGGGTCCGGGGCTCTTCAGCAGCCACGGAGGGCCGGAGGGGCAATCCAGCGGGGAGGGGGATAGCAAAAACCCATTGGTCGCCTAAAGAGGAAATGCTGCCGCGACAGGCTGCCACCATGAGGTTGCGTAGAGGGGAGAGGAAATGATGAATAATGAAAGACAAAAAAGCGAGTGAAGGAAAAAGAGACTTACCAACATAGGACTTGGCGGATGCCAGGCCGGTGAAATCATAGGGCGTCACATCCTCCATTCCATGCGCATAGGCAGAAAAGTCGAGGTAATCGCCGGCAATGGTAGGCTGGATGTTGAGGCCACCATAGTGAGCCAGATCCATGCCCGTCTGGCCGTGGTTTGATAGAGGAGATCCAACCGCTGATGAAGATGCAGAGCCGGTGGACATGTTGGAAAGCAGGTCGTCGCCATAGACGCCTGGTGAGGTAGCGTTGTTCATCATGTAGGTGGGAGCTGGGTCGGTGGTGTATTCGAAGCTGATGGTGCTAGGGCTGGTGCTGTAGTGCTCCTGGCTGGGTGCGCGCTGCACAAACGAGGCAAAGGCATCGGCAGTGATGCCCATATCCATGGGCGCAGAGGTGAAGACGGGGCCGTGGGTTGCGTCGGCGAAGTGGGAGTATTCCTCCTGCTGCTGCTGCGAGAACAGGTTGAAGTTCTGCTCTGCTAGAGACGCCATTGTGTGAGAGGCTGTGATGAAATTTCGTGGCAAACGCCTGCGCTTGGAGGGGAACGATGATTCCCAGTCGCAATTGCTTTCGCGCGCAAGGCCGTGTTCACCTAATCAAGCGCGGCGCGCAAAGGTGTTAGATCTTCTTTGCTCCTCTGGCTTCTCGGCTGAGAGATCTGTTGCTTGCAGCGGATCTCTTACCTGAAACCTCGGCCGTTCGCAAAAAAGCTGCAGTGGTTCTGCTCGATGGGTCAAAGCAGAAGAGAATGTGCGTTTGTAGTAGTTCTTTTTTTCAACGGTTTGGCGCAAAAAAAGAACGGCGTAGCTTTGGGCGCAAAGTGAAGATGCGATGCAATGCAATGGCAGATGGTGGTGGCAGCGTTGCTGGTAAAACGAGGGTCCGTTGTGGGTTGATTTGCTGTAGATGCAGATGGATGTAGATGTGGTTCGTGGTAGGCAGACAATTGGGTCTTGCGAGGGCAGAGAGGAGATATATAATGATGGAGATCAAGCTCTAATGTATGCTTGCTTGAGATAGTCTGGCACCAGAAGCTCGGTTGGAGATGTTGGGGGCTACCGACAAAGATATAGCCACGGCGTATATCGTGGGTTACTGGGGTCAGTTCGGATCGTCCATCAAACCAAGATGCAGTCCGCGGTACCACCAGGTACGCAGCGGTTCATACTAGCGCTCGTACATCTCAAGGTACCGCGCCGCGAGTTACATGGCATGGCATGGTAGGGCAGGCGCCGCCTCGTCTAGGGTGTCTGGGACCTCCATCAGGCTCGATTCACGCCTTGGCAAAGCCCCCTCGAGGGACCCTGTTCGAGCCAACAGCAACAGCCGCCTCTTGTCGGGACGGTATTAGGTGGTTCTTGGTCTTTCATCATGGCGAGAAGGGGGGTGTGTGCAAGGAAGAAAGCCAGACAGACTTGTCTACCGGTGGAAGCAGAGTGGGGTGAAAAGAACGAGGAGCGAAGAAGCACGAAAGGAGCATGGATCAGATATTTGAAAGGGGGGTGGTGATGCTTCCATGCCGGGCCTGGTGGGAGGCTTGAAAAAAAAAAAAAAAAAAAAGCATGTAAAAGTACGAGTAGCTTTTAGACTGGGGCTGCCGTGTCGATATCAATGCAGAGGGGTGAGATGGGCGCCGGGTGTGTGCCCAGCAGAGAGCGAAGGCGTGGTGCTATATCAAAGCCCGATACCCATGCTCATTCCCAGGCAAGTGCGATGAGCCAGGCTGCCATCCCCATCCAGGCCTGGTCAAGAGCAAAATCGCAGTACCTACAGCACTGGCTGGCTGCTGAGATTGGCGCCGAATCGGGCCTGGCGCGACCACCTCAGGCCTTGCCGTCACCACCTGTGCTGTCGGCAGCCACCTGCCAGTGGACAAATCCGGCCACCTCGGCGTCGATTTGGGCCGCGCTCCGGGTGCCAGCTAGCCCACGGCCCTGCCAGTCGCTGTCAGAAGCTTCAAGGCAGCGGCTAATGGGGCAGGTAGCGCTACCTGGAGCGCCCCCAAATTTTCGTGGCGCTGCTGGTAGCAAGGTACAGGATTGCTTGCCCCCGGTCCCTATCTGGACCGTCATCATCATCACACACTCTTTTTTTGGTTTTTTGCTTTTGCTTTTACTCTCTGTATATGGGATTGGCGTGTTTAATGCGAGCTGGCATACAAGTAGGATCTTTCTCAGCTTCTGTCCCAGGTACGCGGCGCTCGTCCCGGGGGGATCAGACCAGGGCTCTGGCAGGGTATAAGCAGCGCTGAGCGTGGGTGAGTTTGATGACTCTATCACCAATGCTAGGTGCTTTACGGAAGCCCTCTGGTTCCGTGCGAGGCTGAACGAAGTGCCCATCGCCATCGTAGCTTTCCAGGATATGCGTGCTAAGACGTCGACTTCCGGGCTGAACTGGATGGAAACGGCTGCCGCAAGCCCTTCCTAGGGCGCGTGGGAGTGCCGGAGTGGCCAGCCAGCAAGGGGACCAGGTCCGCTAAGCGAAGCCATGAGGTTGTGTCCAAAACATACAGGCGAGAGCAGGAAAGAGATGGACAAGAAACGTTTTCTGCTTTGGCCCCCACAAGAGCCCCAGGAAAGCAAGTTTTAGAAGATAGAGCGGACCGTGATTTGATGCTGTGCCTGCCCACGGTGCCTGCAGCGCCTGTCTGAAAACTGCTCTGGCGTGCTTGTCGTTGTGGGCTGAGGCTTTCTCGCGGCATGCGCTGAGGCAATCATTGGATACATGTGGCTTACAAGCCATCCGGCGTGGTCTAGGGGATGAGATGGGAGGGGGCAGACCAGCTAACAACTTGCACGACGACGTCTATATACAGTAATGCCACATACAAGGTTAGAAAACTAGGTATACGGCAGAATAGAGAAGATGGGAATCACATGTCATGTGCCCATGCCCAGCCCTTACCTTTGTTTGGATGTCTCCCGTGACGCAGATGAAATAAAGGAACAAGAGGAGCCGCACAAATAAGAATATTATCGCAGCGGTCATTACCGTTCCTTGACGCACATCTTACACCAGATCGAGGGGTTCGCTCAAGGACACGGAGAATTACGGCGGGCTTCGTAGCCCAGGCCAATCCCGTTGCGACAGATCGATAATGAGGCACGGCACTCCGTACGGAGCCCAGAGGATGCGGAAATCTGGCTTGGCCAACAGCGGATCGGCTCCGTCTTTGAGAGAGATGGGCGCAAGGCAGATACAGTGCCTACCAGGTGGAGTTTGGTCAGAATCTAACTGCAGCCCCTAAGCAACCTGGAAACTTTCTCGTCCTCACCACAGGCCATGCTGTACCTGGTAGACTGCTACTACCTATTGCATACAGGTGCCTATTGACCCTATTATTTCGCTCTCGCTTTGGCGCAGATGCCTGTTCTCAACTGCCGCTATAGTAGCAATTTTAGAGGGCTTCTGGTATAGGTATGGAGTACCACCGTCGCTATGGAGCAATACTACCATGACGGAGTACGAGTACCTGCTGGGCAATATACACCTTACAACAGAGTGGGCTACAGCGCTCCTCCTGCCTTCTCCGCTTCATGTTGGTGCCAGGACAAGGCCCGCGGGCTCGAAAGCTCCCAGATTGTGCATACATGCGCGCGCGCCCTCTCTCCCAATAATTCTTTCTCTGCATTTGTAGCGGACCGCGGAATGGAGCAGAAGTCGCCAGCCTGCTCCGTGGGCAAGTTGCTGTATACAGCATTCGATAGTGGATAAATCAGTACTAAGTAATGCTTTGTTACCAGGCCAGGGGTCCAGGTCTGGCGGAAAGCAGACCAGAAGCAGAAACCAGCTGTTGGATGTACCCTTTACCATGCAGACGCTGTCTCGCCCGCCATGCATTCATTGCATTTGTGAAACCTATCCAATCGCGCGCCGGCACAGACGCATTTGCGCGAAGGAAGCAAGGTAGGTGGTACTACTTTACCCCTCGATCATGATCCATTGCTGCTATTTCAGGACGTAGGTGGGCAACACAGGAGAGAGAGAGAGAGAGAGATACGAGCCAATTGCAAGGACAAGGCAACAACAGCAATGGCAAGAAAAAATACCAGGAGCAACAGCAACAAGGGGGGAGAACAGAGAAGAGGTAGCAGAGATATCAAGTGCCTACCTACCTACACCACTATATTGCTATACTGCTATGCTGTACTCCATGCTATACTGCTGCTAATAGGTACAGGCAGATGATGCTTGTACTACCATATGCCAGATTCAATTTCATCTTCCTCACCCCTTGCATGCACACGCCCACACACAAAGTCGGCCAATGACAGCTTCGGATCCGGTCTGGAAAACCGGGCGGTTGAGTTAGTGCGCCGGCTCCGACGGGTGCGCGCACAGCCAGCGATCTCGTCTTATTTTGGTCTCACACGCGAAAGTACGAGTATAGTGCCTAGTGGGAACAAGCGCCCGTATAGTTGCCTACTAGCAGACTGCGTATCTATTGTTTCTAAGGTAGGGTAACAGGATCCAACAGGATTATAATACAAAGGGATGTTGAAAAGCTGTTTGAACTATCGATATATTTATGCCTTGGTCCACTAACAGCATCACAAGCACCGCAACGTTCCGAGGTACAGTAGAAAGCGTTGGTGATACTAGCACACAATTTACAACGTGGGATACTCGATATTGGACCAGGGGGTGCGGAGCGGGACCGCGAAAGAGGGTCCTCCAAGAGCTCAGAGGCTGCCGCAGAGCTCCAACCAGGCAATGACGTGCAGGCCTAATCCGGCAATTCGTCTGGGCCCGGCTCAGAGGACGGAATTTATCAGACAGCGCACAGCATGAGCCGCGACGGAATGGCAACCGGTGACCATTTGGGATGTGCATCAACGTCGGTCAGGTAGGGCTCACAAGGCGTTTGCCATGTGTGACGAGCAGCATGTAAGCAGAAGGATTCACTTTATCGGGCGGACTTTGATTGAAAGCGAGGCAAAACCAACGCCTTTACCCGCGAGACACGCGTCTGAACCTCTTTCTGAGAACCCGTCGATGGTCATCGGCAAGCCCCGTTATCCTTAAAAAAGCCCCCATTCATTATACGCCCATTATACGCCTCCCGTCTAACATCTCTCGCTCTTTCGCTCGCGCGGATAAGACCGCGAGACATTATAGAGAATCTCGGAAATAAGACTGGTATTTTTAGCCCCAAGACATCCAACGGCCTTATTCCGCAAGAAAGCTGTTATACTACCAGTAAGTATCGGTTTCTGCTTTGTAAGGTGAGCCCCTCTCTTGTTCCGGACAGCAGAAAAAGGAAACCAATCAATTGGAACCAACAGCACGAGCAAAAGAAGTAGAAAAAAAAAATGGTAATTAAAGAGTTCGCCGACCTTGAGAGGAGCCACCAACATGGCCGAAACACACCTGCAATACCACTTTGACTCCTCTGCTCATTTTCGACAAGGGCGTAAAGGCAAAAGCAACAAGATTCATGACTCTGCTGCAAGCTGCTTCTTCTGTTGGTTCCATGTGCAGACGGTGCGCTATGCCCAGACGGTAGAAAGGTACATGAGCGATGTACCACGGCGAATGATACGACAAGATGCGAGAACTGAGCAAAGATCGATTCTGCCCTAACCAATGCAAACTTTCTGCACTAGCATCGACGGTAGATGGGCTTGGATAAATTAAAGGGGACAGGGATACGGGGGCCGGATTGGATTGGATGGGGAACGCTAGAAGGGCGACTGACTAAGACCGTGGCTGGGTACTTGTAGTTTGGCGCCTGTATCTATGCGCGGCGCATGTACTTCTGACCTCCAGACTAAAAGCTGGTTTGCGGACTTACACCACGCGAAATATAGAGGCAACATAGAGGTACGAGATATACGAGTGACTCGAAGCATCAATAACAGGCATCATTCAATCGTCAATTTCAGCAGGTAATAGAATCAACTCCTTCGCGGCCATCCTTTGGCCACCCTGCAAGCTGAGGCATAATCACAACAACAAGCAGCTGGTCTCTTTCCATTGCCACCACCCCCTCCCTTTTTTATTCAAAGCTATCGAATGGACCTCAATCCGTTCCTAGCACATCTACCGATAGGCAGACAAGCCCCCAGCCCAGGCATATCAGAACGAAAAAGGGGAGGGGCATCGGCGCGATGAGATCAGGCCAGACCCCTTGACAGAGTACACGAGGTATCAAGCAGGAACAACGAGCAAGATAATCGAGCCGGGCTTACATGGGGGTGTCTCTATGTGGAGTTGCGAGAAGTTGTGTGCTCAGTTGTACATACCAAATGCCTGCCTGCTCCGCGGTCTTCCAGGGCTGGGGGATAAGGATTGAATGAGGCAAAACAGGAGAGTGAGAGAGAATTAACGAAGGGTAGCACCATGAAGCTCCATGATGCTAGGTGGTTTCTTCTAGTCTCAATGCAATACCCACAGGCAGAAACAGGAAGCAATCGAGCGAGGCTCTGCGCCCCATAAAAGAGGTATGCACTGCGCTTTGGTTGTATTGAACCCCAGCACGTTTTGCTCACACTCCCCTTGATTTTCACAAGGGTCTCCAGGTCTTGATGGAAGTTTTGTTACTGTTTCTTTTCATTTTTTTGCTGGTTTCGGACTCGAAAACCTTGTTGCTGATGTCTTCCAAATCCCTGTGCGCGCGCGGTACGGTGCGGTGGGATTGGAGATTTGAATTGATGATGAGAAACACCCCCACTTTTTTCCAAAGATTAGCGCACAAGGGAAAAAAACGTGACGCTGTGCAAGGATGCGGCGCGAGATGGAGCCTGATTGGGAAAGGCGCAAATCGACAAAGATAGTGTTGTCATCCATCCCATCCCCAAACTCTTTTTTTTTTCCCGCCGGTGGGGAAGGGTCAGGAGGGGGGGAAGCAGGCCTAAAGCGGCATAGCCGAGATTTCTGGTTTTTGGAAAAGCTTGGCCCTTTGCGTGCTAGGGGGGACCCTTGCCTGGAATCTTGTTGATTGAGCGAGATGGGAGGCTATACCGCAGGCCTGGATGTTGAATCACTCTATTCTCTTGCGTTCTAGTGCTGCAGTGTCTCGGAGGGCTCCCCTTGTGTATGAGACAAAGACATGCCATGCCATGCCATGCCATGCTGTGCTACAACTCTGTAATGAATGGCCCTTGCTCTCTCTTTTTTTTTCTTATACCCCCTTCTCTTCTTACCCATGGCAGATGATGCTCTTAGCTATTCCCAAACAGTTCAATGACTTGTAATGCCAGACCGCGCCAGAAGAGACATGGGCGTGCCATATAGTAGCATTCTCTTTCTTTTCTAACTAACCTAAGCGTTATAGGAATCAGCCTCGTGCGTTTTTTTTTTTTTTTTTTCGTGGTGTCTCGCTCAGACCTTCAGCTGGGCATTGTGCGCAGTTTCATGCCAATATATTGGGGTTACGCGCGCGAAATGGAGTTGGAAGCAGCATGGCGTCCGAAGCCCTTGAAGAGTTCTAGAACTTCTGCGTTCTTTTCTTTTCTCTGCTTTTCGTTGTCGATGGTATTTTTTGGCCCCCAGCTTGCTTGAAGAAGACAGTAGTTAAGATAGTCTATATGTTGTCATCATGGTGATACGTACTAAAGATCTGCTGGCAGGATATAGTCGATACTACCCTAAGGCTTTAGTTTTCAACTCTCATCTTACACTAAATAATGATTCCCCCTCATTTTCCACGACTTCACCGTTTCGTCAAAGCATGTAATGCCATTTACATTCTTTTTTCGGCCAGATGACTACTTTGTTGGCTCTCTAACAGGCTCTCAGTACGAAGTCTAGGCCTAGAGGGGTGGTCCCTAACAAAATCCTATCCTGGGCTGCCCCTCCACCTCCAGCATGTCTCAAAGCCACCGCCTTTCATGGCGCACTGCACGGTCCCTCCTCTCATCCTTAGTCGTCTAGATCCCATGTGGCGTAAACCGTTTTATAGTTTTCGTCTTTCCTTTCATCTCCCTTGAACACATTAATTTCATTTTGGCTTTACCACGCGGGGAATGGGGGCTTTCTTTTTGCCAGCGACAGCCGGGTGGCCCGAGACAGCGGGTGGAGGCGCAGCGCCAAAGTTTACATGTACCTTGTAGCCTAACCTGGTAAGAGAGATTGGGCAGGCAAAAGCGAAAGAATGCCATGGTCAATTTATTTCTTCTTGGGATGGAAATCACATCGCGTTAATTTAGCTTGTTGGGGAAAGAAAAAAATACTCCTTACGTGGAAATTAGATGACAACGGAGGGTAAGCAATCGTAAGGAAAAAAAAAAAAGACGGGGTTTGCATGCCAAGCCTTTGAGCTTCTTTTTCCTTATTTTCCCCTGGCCTCTGTGTTGGTGATTTGTTAGTGGCCTTCCCCAAACACGAGGTGCCCAGAGCAGCCCCAAGACGCAGGAGAGCTGCTGACGTGCATCCCACGCACTCATGCTCACGTTCTTGTACTTTGCTAGGTACGAAGTGCGTATTACCTCACTAACTAATAAGACCCGTGCTAGCAGCATGTGAAGAGGGCGCAACGTGCTGAAGAAAACAAGTAATCTTTACGCCTATGTTGATGATTATCTCAACAAACATCATTACTGGTAATATCGGCGAAAAGAGAAAGAAAACCGCCTCTTACTATTTCCTTTCTTTGCATACATAACCAATCACTATTTTTATGAACAAGCATAAAAGAGATTTGTTCCTACGCCCCACTTCGGCAGCTCATGTTTCTCCTAGGGAATGCCTCTTTGGGACGAAAATGGCATATACCCCTCGCTGATTGGCCAGAAATGCTTGCCGCAGCAGTGCCTCTGCAGCAACTCTGGATGGGCGGTGCAGTGTGCTTCTAACGCAGATAGCACACATGATGCATCACTTCAAAGCCATTAGACGAGGCTTTAGACACTAGACTAGATGTTAGACTAGATACTTACTTTGAAGAAGCTTAGACACAGCAAGAGTGGTGCCACTCATGCCAGCCCACATCTTGCTCTTCTGCTCCTCCTGCTGCCTTCACACCCACTGCCTGTTTCCCATCCACCTTGGCGACACATGGCTTCAGGTGGATCGCGCCCTAGGCCAAGCTCCCTTTCGTTCGTCAGAAGCGCCGTGCGCCATAGCCCAGAGCCCACTTTTCAAAGAAGAGACGGAGTTGGCCCCCAAACTGTCCGTGCAACACCGGATTGCTGGGTAAATCATCCGCGCCCCGGTTGGAAAAGCCACGGCGCACTTTATGCACTCTGCACTCAGCAAAAAAGCACACGCCAGGTCAGGTCAGGATGGCAAGTGGCTTGCGATGGGCGAAACAGCGACAGCCGGCACGCAATGGGATGCTACTGTATGCTGCAGCCTCCAGACGCTATACTGTACCAGGAGTTTGTACGAATACTGTTGCATCCCGCATCCTTGCCCCCGTACCCCTTGTTCGCCGCAAAGCCAAAAAAAGATTCCTAAGCGCAGAAAAAATCAATAACACTCGGGAGGACACAAACGGGCGTTGGCTCGCCTTCTGCCCGTTGAAGGATATTTTGCTGATGAGACACGGCCTGGCTGGTGTCAGAAGCTTAAGCTGTTACAAGATACGTACCGCGCGGTTCTTCGGAGACCAAACCAGCTGGTCGGGACCGAGAGGGCCGTCGCATCGATTCTGCCGCGGTTTATCCGCAAGTGCGTGTGGAGCGCAGTGGGGTTTGCCGAATGAGAATCCTTCGAAGCTCCAAGCTGTGGATGCTACTCTCTACTCGTAGTGCTCGTACTGGAAAGTATCGGGTGGGCCAGGACTGCCGTCAGATATTTAGCGTGCCGAGCAAGAAGTACAGATTAGCTACTCCGAGCCTCCGTATCTGTGCGAAAAAAAAGGAGCGCATCTCATTTTTGGATCCCTACTTGGTTCGCTGGAATGGCAGGCAGTTAAGTTGGCAGTTGGGTCGAAGACAAGATTGCGCACGCAGCGCTCCGGAGAGGATTTCCGGCGGTCTTGGCTGTTCCCGTGAATGCTTTGCAGTATCGCTTCTACATGGAGACACTATACAGGCAGACCAGACTTTGCAATGATCATGCCACCCGTCCACCCACCCTTCACATGGAGCTCGACGCTGCGCCCAAGTTAGCAATCGGCGTCGTGGTCCGATCAAGCGCCACTGGCGCTGCCGTCTTTGAGGCTCCCTCTTTCTTAGCGGCTGTGTGTATCTAGTAGGACGGAGGCTGGCGGTGAGGAATGCAATTCATTTGGCATGCTCAGCCTTACGAAGCTGCGCAAGACCAGTCCCAGGCAGCACATGGCAGACCCAGCAAGATGGGACCTAAAGACTGGAATGAATCCCTGATTTCTTTTTCTCTTGGTAATGACTGGTATGCGGTGAAACATCAGAAAAATTGGGAACAAATGTCAATGATGAATTACACTCTCGTAGTCTCCGGACCTTAGACTCCATGTCCCCATACCGGCTGGGGCCGCCAAAAAGGGAAAAACATCAAAGTCTATCTGTCATGGATATTCTCAGTAACTGATCACTGATCACTGATCACCCGGTACTGGCATACACGTATCCCGGCGTCTACTTGATTACCTATCTCGTTTTGTCCCGTCTTGTAAAATGGCTTTGGCGTATTTTCGTCCTCCGTCGCATCACGCCCCCCTCTGTTCCAATTTTGGGCTTTCGCTACTGGCGGCAGGTTGTTTCTGGCCCGTCGATTTGGTACTTAGCGCTCTGTTTAGATGGATCTTGGCGTGCAGCTCGAGGCACACTTGACAGAGCTAGGAGCACTAACACAGAAAATGGCAGCAGTAGTACGATCTTGTTACTAGATGCTATGCGCATTACAATAATGCGGAAAGTAGACAGCGCCTGGGTGTCTAATTGTGTTCTGTAATAACCAAGTTAGATTGAAAATGAAAGAACAACGACTTCTCTCAAAAAGTAAGCACCATCTACCCGTTCAAAGTGTCCTAGATCTGTCCTGTCATGAGCTTGTCCTGATGGCTGGCGGACTGAGTCAACACCAGCGTTATGTAAGCAAGGCGCCAACGCTGTGACGTGATGTTCATCCGAGCGCCGGCTGGCAGCAGCTTTAAGTTAGAGATAGTCTCTCTGTCCTACCAAAATGCCCCCCCATACCAGTAAGCACGGGAGCGCAAGCCAAGAAACCTTGTCATCCGTGCTACCTCAGACTCGACGGCATACGACGCAGCCAATCGAGGAGCGCCGTTGGTTCGAGGGAAAGGAATAAGCGCACATCATGTTCGACAAGGGTGCCACGCCCGTTAATTGAACCTGACCCGGGATCATGGACTCAAGTTGTCGCCCTCGGACCCATCCTGTTGGATTTGTTTTTCTTTTTCTTTACTTTCTCCTCTCTCTCCCTCCAGGGGGGCCACATCACAGCTGCCATTATCTACTGTTGGCCCTTAGCTTGCCCTCGTGGGAAATACATACAGTAGCTCAGGGGCGAAGAGGCGCGCACACACTCACACACACACACGCCATACGCAGGGTTCGTGGCCTTTGTCTTGCAACACGTTTCTGTGGGCCTCCGCCCGTCAAACTGGTTCAAACATCACTCACATCGGGGACTGGAGACGTATGGAGAACTGGATTTAGATTAGAGTGGCTTCGGCCTGCGTCGCTTCGCCCTCAATCGGTATTGTGGCTGCGTCTAACACGGCACTTCGTCCTGAAGCCCCTTCGCCGGCGCTGCCGCCAGGAAACCCTATGGGGAAACTGCTTTGGAATGGCTTTTGGCTTGCTGCAACAAGCGTTGCGCTGTAGGGCTGAGCAGAAAGCTAGACCTATACATGGCTTTGTTCTTGTGCTGTCAACCTTCGTCCAAGCATATATGTACAGACATACGAGATAGGGTTAGCCGGGACCAAGAGGGGAGTCGGCTTAGATGGCCACGGGAGTGCGACTATCAGCTCCAACGACGTGGCCGCGATACTCGCACCCCCTCACCACCCTTCTCCCTACTTTGGCTGAATCCCTGACGTTCATCCTCAGTCCCGTCCAAGGCCCATCTTGCCGGCACGCCAATCTCGTCAGGGTCCCGGCCACACAGCGTGCCATCCGCAATCTCTGTCCACGAGGCCACGCCCTGGGCTGTCATCTCTATCTCACCCTGGCATCTGGTCGTGGGTGGGTGGTTGAGCCCCCTGCCTGCGAGCGCCTATTGGAGCTCCATGTCCCGTCCCTCTTCATTCTTCGCGGCTCAGGGATACGTATCGCCTTCTGATCGAATGCGGTAATCAGTGCGATCGCATCCTCCCGAATTCTTCTTTCGTTTCTGCGGAGCCCCACCGATATAGACCATGTCTGCTCTACTCCGCTCTCCTTGCTGCGTTGCCCTACAGTACTGTAAAAGTATGCTGCTCCGTATATCCTTGCAGTATCTGGTACTGTACAAGCATGCGCTGCCAAATTGCCAACCACCATGCAAGTTTCTCTGTCCCATGCCTGTTTGAGGCTGAAAAAGGAAGGGAAGAAGAAAAATTGCTGTGCCTTCTACAGTACAGGCATACACGTGCTCGGCATAAGCTTCTCCTCCTGAACAATATTTGCATCACTTCTGCAAAGCTCAACCAGGATGCCCTAATATGCACTCAAAGTTGAACTCCTGTAGGGAGTATATTGGGCAGGATGTCACCCTACTGCTATGACTACCTATTACCTACTCTATGATATCATGCTCGCCTCCAAAGCCCTCGCTCGTTAATACAATACCGGTCAAGGAGTACATACTTGTGGGAAGTCATAACTGCCACTGACATGGGTGACCCTCGGAGCATTGGCTCAAGCGTCAGTGCCTCTGCAGTTGCGGCTTGTACGAGGCTACCACGCATATATGTGTCAGAGTCGCATTTGCAGTTCAGCTAGTTTCACAACAAATCAGCCATACGGCAAATAGAATCAAGGAAAACAGAGAATAATCCAACGTGGCTACACGGCTCAAGGACCTCTTAGGTTGTGCCACTGCACCTTTATATGAATTGATACATTATGCGAGCTGCGTTGCAGTGATAGGCACGCATTTCCCGAGACTGTCTTAGATGTCAAAAATCACCGTCACGGGCCGTCCCAATACGGCATTGGCAGCCTGCAGTGAAAAAGAAGGCCTCTCAATTGAGTGTTTACGGAAGCCGGAATGGCCGACAAACAACATTTGAGCGCCCACTTCCCGACAAGATTAACCTGCAGTATATCCCGTTTCGTCTCTCGGCAGAATGCTACCTCACAGGTATCGTGCCCTCCATTGTATCGTTGGAAAGTACCATCTAGTATCAAACTGAAATCCAGGATAGTACATCTGTCTCTTCGAGGACAAACGATGCTCGCATAGTTTTGTTTTACCATGCCTGTCGGCCATTGCTCGTATGTCGTATATACAGTAGGATCCTTGCGCCGGCATTTCTGAATACGGAAGCCCCAGGATGTCATTCGTTAATTCTACCTGGACATATAGACTACGGAGCCGGCTATTGAAAGCAATACCCGTCCATATACTATATGTATGTACACAACTAATACGGAAGGCTCCGTAATGGCATCTTCTATTCCATACTGTATCCTGGCCTGGCGACCGGCATGCTCCGTATTTGTTCCATCACATCAGGGCGTCTCCACCCTTGCCTATGACAACAACGCTGCAACAGGCACTTCCAGAATGGGAACCGGCAATGCCCATCATTACCACATCAATGGCAGTGCTTTCAAGGTTCTTATCGGACCCCTTTTCGAAAAATTCTCCGCCAATTACGAAAAATACATGCTACTACTATACAGGCGCAAATAGAATACCTCTCAATGAGGTCACCGTCTATCCCAATGCGCATGCTACCTATGTACGCTGAGGTCGTGTAAGTTGACCGTTTTGTTTCAGGGGCAGCCTCGCCCAGGAAACGGCGACGAAACACGGGCGTTTTTCTCTTTAGAGACAGCCACTCAAGTGCCGGTTTCGCAACGCGCGCCCGCTGGGTTTCGGGCAATAATCAATAAGAAGCCATCCATCGCTGTGCTCCGAAATGAGTATGTGCTTCTAGCGACTTTCGTCAGATGCAACAGCCCTGGCACCTCGTACACTAATCCCTCCGCGGTAAGGGGCGAGAGGCTTTCTGATTCTTCATTCTGAGACATTCTCCCTAGCAGGAAACTGGAGCCGTCGGCGCTGCCGCGTGATTGGCCGAACATGGCAAACGGTACAGCGGTCTGATTGGCCCGTGCTCCTGATCTCGCACTTTGGCCAATGAGAGCTCTCTGTTCAACCCGGTCACATGTTTATTCGCTTCGCTTTACCATTCAAAGTTAGCCGAAAGAGGGCTTCTGGCTTGGGTCTCTCTTCTTTGGCCGCGAAAGCGAAAAAAAAAAAAAAAAAAGAAAAAGAAAAGAGGCTAGCTGCCTTGACAGTCCTCCGAGAGTCATTCTACCATCCCCCGTCTTCGATCTCGGAGCCGTTCTCCACGCGGATGAGGACCGTCACTACCTTGGCCGTCGGTGGCAGAGCCTGGTCGGGAAGAGGCCTTCGCCGTGTTAGTCACACGTTATTCAATACTACAGTACGCTTGTAGCACTCCGGCAGCGCTAGCAGCCGAGGGGAAGATGCATGCATCGCTGCCTTCCAGAGATCTTGGGGTATGACGGCACTGTAGGTAGGCGACGGTCGCCTGTGCCGCCTCCTCAGTCTTGTTCGGTCGCCAATTAGAGCAGACTTGTACAGCTAACCACAGCCTTCTACCGACACGAGGCGCCCGCGAGCGTCACTGGATGATGAAGAGTCGCCTGCCTTGAGAGGGGGCGCGAGGCGTCTTGGCTTCTCTTGCAGGTCGTAAAAATAGATTTCCACACCTGGGACGAATAGAGGTTCGCGACGTGCAGAGTTCTGGCCCTCTCCATTGAGAACCGAGGCTGCTGCAGAGAAGCATCCTCCGATGGCTCGCAGACAAGAGACGAGACCAGACCGTGACCGTGTGTGCAGCGCCACACCCACTCGTCGGACCTCTCACTTCTGTTTACAGCAGTGGGACCTGTTGCTGTGCCTATACGTCCAGCGCGCATGGGAAAATCCTACTGCAGCTTCTTCTCCCCATCTTATCGGCCAACCGTCGTCGTTCCGCACCTCTTCCGCGCTTCTTGTTAATCCTACACAACGTGCCCGTCGGATCTCAGGTTCAAGCTGCCCTCCTGTCTCAGTCCGAAGGGGTGGGAAACGTGGCATGCTTGAGCGGCATCTTGCCCCAATCGAGGCTATAGGAAAAAATGAATTCAAGTCTGTGGCAATGCCATACTAGTTACTCACATGTCTCACGAGTCGCGTGGGTCAACATGTGGGCATTCACTTTGTTTTCTGATGGAGTACTCACCTATTCTTTCTAGTTTTACAGATGCTCGACTGAAGAAACGTGATATACTGCATGGCTCGAGAACTGCACAAGCGCTGCTGCAAGACTTCAGCTTGCATTAGTATTGTTTCGACAGCCATTTTCACGACACTGCCCACCGACTAAGCAGTACCTAGGCTAGCAAACAAGTCAACAATCCCATCCCAGACCCACGTTGAGGCAGAGGCGAGTCTTGGGAGGCTGCTTTGTGGCCAGCTACCCTAAAGTTGAAGCGTCAAAGTGATGTTCCCGCCTGTTTGTCTCCCCTTTGGGCTAATTTGGCCCCCAATCCTCAGTTGTTGATACTACTCGTAGTATTCGCTATTGGCGCCTTCTCTTCGGCTTCTTACCTTCTCCCTTCCCGCGGGGTGCGAAAATTCCTCGGTTCTGGAGCCGTATGGAGATGTAATAATTTGTCTGCTATAAGCCTCTACCATGCATGATACGAGGCTCATCACATCGACAAGCTACGGAGACAATAATTTAATCCCGACTACAAAGCACGAAATCAATAGCGCCGTTAAAATGAATATCGAGAATCTCAATAGCTCGCCGTTGTGATAGAAGCTATCATGGCTTGCCGAATGCGGTATTATGGCGCGATATATTGACCATCGCCGGCAACATCTACTACTTACTGTATGTACTGCCACTACTCCAAATAGGCGCCGTCAGGGATCACTCCCCGTTAAGCATGTCGCGGAACGGCGCAAGGGTGTCAGGGAAGTGGGAGGCTGCCGGGACGCTACCAGCACATGCTATGTCCAGACGAGGGCAATGGGAAAAGGGGGGCGTGTGGACGTTCTGCAGCGCTGGGATGAGGCAACTTGGCAGCTCCCTGGTAGCAGCAAGAGGTGTACAGATATGGATGGCGTTAGGAAGCCCACAATTCTCTGTTCCCACACCCTAGCAGCCCCGGCAATCCGGTAGCCCAAGCACTCGGTTCGCCGAGCGCTGACTAACCGCCAGGATCAAGGACCATGATGAGATCGACAGCGAGTCACCAGCGATTTCAGGGCCAAAAGAAGAAGGAAAGAAGGAAGCCCTGCATCATCCTCCTCTTGGGTGATCGGGCACGGATTGCTGCCCGTATCAACATCTGCCCGTATCAACACACAGCCATGGCAAAGATTCTCGTGCTGCGAATGAAAGATGTCGATAGAGCCAGCCAGCCACACCGCCACTACCGCTTGCACAAGCTTGCAAAGTTTACGATAGATTGAATGCCCACGTTGGGATCGTGATCCTGATCGTCGACTACAGTAGTTAGTGCATACACAGGTTCATGCGCTTCACTACTGTAAGCTAGCACCAGTCACCAATCGATTTTGCACCGCTTTTTCTGCGCCCCCTTCGCCCTCCAGCATATCACAGCTAAAAACGATCAGGAGAGCGAAATTAGTGTTTGCTTCGTGTTCAATATATGCCAGATGTTGGGCTGAAGTGCAGCAGCTGCATCGCATGGATGAGATGAGATTTGATTTGGCTCGTTTTGGGTTGTCTGGAGAGCTCATTATGCTATGACCCCTACCTCGGCCTGCTATTGGCCAGTCCGTATTTTTGTTCCCAACCCCACGATGTTTTCGCAGGGCTGCTCGTCACAGGCATGTGAAGAGTGGAGATTTCCGGCACTGAGCTTGTGTGCTCAGAGTACTGTAGGATGTTTTAGTCCTCTGTGTATGATACACTACGGAGACGCAAGGGCGGCTACCATTTGCTCTCCCACAGCGGCGGAACCCCTCAATGGCGTTGCGCCATATTTTCCTTGACGGCCACTGGCGGCTCTGCATTGACCAGCTATTGGCCATATGCTCAAAATTGCTCTTTCAGGATACTTTCAAGCCACCGGTGGTGGCCAAATCCAGAGCTACGGGAGAGCTCCCTCAGCTAATCCAGATGCATCCTAGGTTTCAAGCCTGACGTTGAAAGCCACCGGCAGACCGCCACGCCACGCAAACCCGGTAATTTGGAGGGGGGTCCTGCTAGCATCCCTGCCCTCATTCCAGACAACCACGAGAAGCTGAAGAAAAAGCAAAGCAAAAGGCAGGATATGGCGAGCCAAAATTGGCAATAGGACAATGACAGACAAACAGCGACGGGCTGGGAATGACGCTGACGTCGATATAGCTGTCCATGCAAACGGAATGCTTAGCGTTGATTTTGCCAGCACAACTTTGAGTTTACGAGACAACCTCTTGGAAAGGATCAAAGTACAAGCCGCTAACCGTGTCAACAACATGGATACACGAGTTATAGGGTGCTCAAGACAACTTGCAGCATCATCATGACTAGCAAGCCCCGCTAACACAGGAGTGCATGGTTCCCTTGCAGCGGCAGATATAACTGTGAGGCAGATCTTGTAGCCGAGTTGCTGTCCCAAGTGTGTGGTCTAGCTTGACGCAATTAAGTGCCCACTGCAGTCGAACTCAGGAGGCAGCATTGGTATGAACAGCACGTTGCACCGGAGCGGCTTCTGCTGTATTTGCTTCTCGTTCTAAAGTTGAGTCCTGGTAAGGCTGGAACTACATACACCCACCCCTTAAGCTGTGGCACGGCTTGTATTGACAGCGCAGCGGAGAAGCCAAAGAAGAGAGCCAAAAAGGCTTGTACTATGCATACATTCCTAAATCTCGCCTTGCCGAACTAAAAAAAAAAAACAGCGTTTAAAGCGTCGTAAGCTCACGTTCGAGACTGGTCTATGTAAAGTGAGGCGTCCCAATCTGCCGGTAGGTCGTGATCAGAGAAACGAACGTCTCGAGGCGGCGCTTATCCGTCCCAGCCGGCTGGAAACGCTTAGCTTCGTAGGGCTTGTGGCGGAAAACCGAAATCTAGGGCTCCCACCTGACTCCTAGGAAGCCTTTTTGGTTTGTGCATTAGGCTGGAGGGCGTTTGCTTTAGGCTGATGCTAGCAAAGGGATTCGATTCGAGACCTGACGGCTTGAGATGGGAAATGGCCGGTGCAAATCGAGATAGTACATGGATATGTGGCCATGCTTACTGTTCCTCTTTGCAGCCCTCACTCGGAGGCTCACGCAGCGCAGAAACGTGCCCGGCTCCGTACGGAGCACGGAACATATCTCAAATACAGTACGGGCATGTACAAGTATTGGCCGCTGCCGGAAAATTTACGTTACGTTCGCAAAGCCAACCTTTTCGAAATTCACCCCTGGCACTCCGATACCCTTGACACTCGACTTCCGCTTGTGTGTGTCAACAATTGTGCTTGTTAGGAGTGGCCTGATGCAACCCAACATCTGTGCTGGAATACTTAGCTGGCTTTTTTAAGTTAACATGTTGTTGCGAGTTTATTAGCATTCTTCATGCAATGCATATCGTCTAAAAAGGAAAATGGGCGATTTGGCTCTTGGTTATGTGATGTAAGTGGTTTCATCAAAGCACAAAGAAAGGTTAACTGACGTACGGATGACAGGTGCTACTGCGGAGAAAGTCGCAATCGCTAAGCAGCTTTTGGCGAGCTCGCACTTAGAGTATAGGCTGGACGGGACGATCGCTGGCTATTCCTTCAGATGCCTGTCTGTAATGGACGAGTGGCATTTGCCCCCGCTCGCTCCCTTTGAACAGAGGATGCCAAGATGCCTATTCACATCTTGAGCGGGGGTGTTTCAGCGCAAAACATTGCAAATTCATGCGCCGCTCACCAACAGAAGCTTTGAGCACATCTATTTTTGCAGCTTTTAGTCTTTTGGGGGCCATCTTGTCTAGCGCGGCTTGCGAGACATGCTCAGACGGCAATCGGCGTGATAGCCAGCCAGGGATGTGATTTGACATCCGCTGGGCCCTCTGCGCTCGGGTCCGTCTCCCGACTAGCACCAACGCTTAACTACGGGGAATTGTGGCGTTCGCTTAAGAGAGTGGTCGCCGACCACTCTATATTAGCGTGGAGATGTTGCCGGGGGATCGTGGCCAGGGGGTGTGAAGGGGAGGGGACGCCTCGTAGGGCAGGCGAATTGCCTGTGAGGACGGTCCCCCAGTTGCAGAGCGATTCGTGCTCAGCAAGAGGGCTTCAACGCCAGCATTCCAGCATCAGGGAGAGGGCCTAATCACCTCCAGACGCAAAATAAAGGGGCTGATGAGAGGGCGCGTGCTGAGGCAGTTGTTTGATGGCAAGGAGGGGGGAGCTTTTTAGGTATGCTGCTTTTCCCGAGTTTTTGGATAGCTTCATGGTTTGCTTGGCGTTGACGCCTCCCCGAAGTCTTACACTCGGCGCAAAGCAGAGCTCTTACGAAGCACCAAATCAGTTAAACTGTCTACAAGTAACTTTGGCACTACCAGTTAGATTGTGCTCGTCATTGCTGGTGGATCACAGTTGCTCTACGGGCGTGCCGCTGTCAAAGACGGGTTGATGTTGACTACAGCCACGGGGTTACTGCCTCTCTTTCCAGTGGATATCATTTCTTTGGCTCAAGGTTTGGCGAGAGTGACTGTAAGGGAAATCAGAGAGTGGAGATGATGGGCGTGGCGCACTCGTAGCGACGCGGCCAAGCATTTTGGAATAAGCATGGCCACGTGTGGTTGTTGAGCCGGTCAGTGAGGTGAGGTGAACCTGGGCCCTGAACATATGCGCCCGCCTTGCTGAGATTTCCCCCAAATCTACCGCTTGTTTGTGCGACTGCTTCATGCCCATGCTGGCATCTGGTTTGGTCATGCCTAGGCGCTCGCTTCCGCCCGCGATTTCCCAGAGAGCGATGGTCAGAGACGCGAGCGAGGGCGCTTGACCGGAAGGGGTTTGAATTCGCGATATGACTTCGGGGGCAGCAATCCGAATCGAGGTAATCTGGATGGGAAGAGGCGAAAAGGAATCGGATAATGTTCGCTTCTTTTTCTGGCGCTTCTTTGCCAATGGTTTGATGCGCTATGCATTACTTTGGGGGTCCTATCTTACCGAAACATCTTGTTGATGGACAGGACCGACCGGAGACCGCGAAAGGGGCCGAACAAATGCGACGGCACGTTGGAGGGAAAGATGCACGCAAGTTGAGGCGCATATACCAATTAGGCCTTGTATGCAGTATTGTACCGTATATCGACCACCATCAAGTACTGCATCTACACTCACGGTACTACTTCTGTAGGCCTATGCAATCATGTCTACCACATGTTGTCCATTTGGAGTCGTTGCAACAACGGCTGGCCTTGCCAAGCTGGGAGGGGCGAGAATCTTGGCCTCGACTTGTCTGGGCCTCGTCCTGAGAAGATACCGTCGTACTCGTACGACGATTTGTTGACGGTCCGGTCTCTCAGGTATGATGAAATGGGGGATGCCGTCAGGCTGGATTTCCTATTTGGATCGAATATGCACCTTGTGCAGCTCATCGCCATCCAATACAACGGCAAAAACGCCCCGATTAAGCATCGCACTGCCTCTCACCACACACCACGCACCAATAGCACATTACGCTATTTGCTCTGGATGCGCCAAGTGCGTTGGCATGCACATCTAGGCACTTACAGCAGGCCTCTAAATCAATCTGCATTGGCCCGCCAACATGCAAGATGTACATACTATGTACGGGACATGTCTGGAGTCCGGAGCGCAGGCGGCGGCAGCTCGGTCGCACAGGTACTGCATCTTCCTGCCTTTGCTACACAGACACAACAAAGATGACACAAATCAGCGACCATGCCGCGGCACCCAATCGCTGGCCCGTCCTGCTGTGTCTCTTTTCAATGGCTACTCCGTCTTATCCTTCAGCAGGTCAAGGGTCGCCGTGGTGTGTGTATCTGGGCTAATGGAACGGCCCGGTGGATTTGTCTCTGCCCATCCCTATTCCTTTCCTCGTTCATCAGGCGTGTCCGCCAAGAGGAGTGATAATCGGGCTTTGTTTTCATGGTGCCAGTCGTCAATGTCGTACCGTAGCATCCTGGGATGGAGGGCAAAGAAAAAAAAAAAATAAGTGACCGATTTGCTGCCGGCGTCACAATCCTTAGCCGGCATCTGCTCTATCCGAAATAGGGCGCTCTCGAGTTGTTCTCTCTTTCAGGGAATTGAGCGACACGCCCCCCTGTTGACTTATATAAGCTGGGGATTCGGCCAATGACTAGTGGTTGTGAAGGCATTTCTTGACTCAACAACGTCCCCATATTCTTGCATATCGCCAAACTTCCTTTCACCGTAAGGCACTCGTACATACAGAGTCCGCAGGTACGAGCTCCACACCTAGGCGTTTTTTTTCTCCTTCTGAGGCACTAATATAGCCTTACCGTAGCGACTTTTTTTTTGTGCATCTTTATACTTACGTGACAACTATACGTAGTTCATCTGCCGAGCCTCGTTTTCATAAACCTCTTTCTGTCTCAGGAGGACTAGGTTGAAATTTCTTTGTAGGATCCTCTTGACAAGGGGTGAGAAGTTTCCCGTGAGTTGGCCACTACAGTGATCTCTTTCTCCTATCTCGGAGCAGGAACACCCTTTTGTCTACATTATTGGTTTCTGAAGAAATTTCCTTTCGGAGATACTCTGAGAACCATTGGAAACTAGCAGCAACATCCCTGTGTGTTTGTTTGGCCAACCCCTTGCCCATGCCTTATACTGTGGATAATATCGGAGTAAGGGAAGTCTGGAGAAAAGACTCAAGGCGATAAGTGGTCTGGTACCAACTCCGTCGATGCTAGTTTCTCCAGTTTGCCCAGACCAGTGATTTTGCAATCGTCTTACCAACCACACGGACGAGTGGATATACAAGTACGAAACTCTTACAGTAGAGGCACTTGTAGAGGATCAAACAATTTGGCCTTCCTTTCCCCCCTCCCCCCTTTTCATGCCAACGGATGATCCGTGCCAATTCACTTATGGAGTCGGTCGTCGTCGTACTATGTAGTCTGATTGTGTGATGTGGTGCCGATGGCGGAACCCCTTCCGCATCTACATACGAATGTGCTCATTGAGAGACGCTAGACTTATTATCCAAGCTTTCTGCATGCAACGCGGATCTATCTGACTTGTAGACACGACAAGGCGCATTTCGCATGGCATGGCATGGCATCACTTCGAACGGGGGGGCCCACGATGTCGCCTCGGCTTAAAATTCTAGCTAGGCCTATCTGGTTGGCCTGCCTTTTGAGAGGGGGCCAGAACAGATATGAGCTGTATGTCTCAGTTGAGAACGTCGAAACCCGTGACGCAGCCTGTTCCGATCCCGCCTGCATATTGTAGCGAGCGATAGGCTAAACTGGTATCTCGCGTATACATCGTTATTTCTGCCTGTCTATCTGTTTTTTCCCCTCTCCTCCCGTCTCTCCTCATCTCCACAGTTTTGATCGGGGGGATCGAGAGTGCAAATCGATGTTTCGGTTTTTGATGATCTGTTTTGAGTGCTTTGTTTGTGAATCGTCATGTCATAGAACTTTTTGATCATTCTGAGGATTAATTTCGTCATACGTTTTTTCTATGGCTTTGTGTGATTGTCGATCGCTGGATCTGTGGTTAAACAAGTGGATAGTGGGTGCAAAGACACTACTTTCATTACCTAGTAACTACGTCGTGTGCACTGTGTCTTGGATAAGAGGGCGAACGTTTTATACTTCTGTCTTGCTTTTAATGGTGAACGTCAATGTTAATCCACGGAAACTAGAGAGCGGAAGAAAAGCTACGTTGTGATACTTACTCGTAATTTTATTTCCGCATCTTTCTGTCATGTAATGTATCCAATCTGCTTCAGGTCACGTCATTCATCCCAAGAGTTCAAATGTCTCTGTTGTGTCTCCCGCTGTAGACTCTGTTCCAAGACCTGCGTAAATTTAACAGAGACAAAGCTCCGTGCTCTTTTAGTACTCGGGCCGTTTCTCTTCGTAACGGCGCCTAGAAGGGAAGCGAACCGAGCTCTTGGTAACTGTAGCTCGGACTTCCCCTTTCTACGGAACACTGGTCGTACATAGAACCGGGTGTGGAGATTGCCGTTATGGAGATGCTATAGGGAAAAGGGAGAAGAGGATTCCTTTTTCGATCTAAACGTGGCTCTGCGAGAAAAACCGGGAATGGAGATCAAGAGTGAGGAAAGGCTAGGGGCCGTTTATTGCGACGAAGAGAGAGATAGAAAGGGAATACTCTTACCTCACCCCCTGCGTTCTGACTAGGAACTCTTGCTGCCCTTGTTATTTTTGTGCCGTGGTATTCTATCGGATACAAGCAGCGAAGCCCTGTCATTGTGGGAACTCTCATCGCGATAGAGAGCTATCATGCGTCTTTTTTTTTCCTCTTCTTCACCCCCTCCCCCCCTGGAACAGAAACGGTGATCTGGTGACAGGGCTCCCGCGTGGAATTTATGCTCTCCCTTTCTCTCCCCTTGGAGAAGGAGGGGGCCATTTGCATGGGGGAAGAGAGGAGTTCGGAACTTCGGAAGATGGGAACCTTGAACTGATGATGACGATGATGAGATGTACAGGGTTTCTGGGAGGGTTTGTTTGTCCCCCTTCCCTTTTTTTTTTTCTTGTTTCTTATTCGCTTGCTTGGAAGGTAAGTAAGCGGTATGTTTTGGGATGGGATTTTGCTTGGCGAGACGGGGAGGAGTATGGGGGATGCAGGGTGTAAAACTGGGTTTGTTTAGATTTAGAAAAAAGCGAGAAATGGTTAATAGCAGTAATAGCAGTAACAAGTTGTAAGTGAATGCTGATTTGGGCTTTTATGCGCCGGAGGGGGATTTTATTATGATAGGGCTACTATGAGGTTCATGGTGGGATACTTGTCTGTAATTTGATGGTGAGGATGGCTGTGATTCATAATTTGTAACGGTAAACATACAAGGCACATACATGTAGTGGCTACTTATGTGCTTAGGAAACGGGCCATGTGTGAGATTTTATCACTCGCCGCGCTCAGAACAACGACTGAACAGAATAGATGGATTGTTCATAACGGAGCGAGGTGTCTTTAGAGAGATTTTAGTATGAAGAAGGGCGAATATACAAATGCGTGATATGATTCCATGGATAAAACTGATTGCGTAGGTCGTACTTATACCATGGTTTTCTGTACAAGTCCTGGCCGAGACGGTGAGCAAATGTCATACTAAACCTCTTGCATCACACTAGCCGTTTTACATCGAGCAACGCAGTTTGCGGAACTTGCCGTCGTTTGCCTGATATGTCTTGACATTTACTTCAACTCAATTTTGGGATATAACCTTTCTGTTTGTTTATTGCTATTTGGCAAGAGAGAAAAATATCTGAGGTGCTGTTGAGATCATTTAAGGATGAGCGAGAGGGTCGAGGCAGTGAAACTATGTTTTCTCAACTCTCAATATGGAGGGAGCTGGTCTATATCATTCATAACTCACACAATGGAACCAAAAAAGTTACACCAATAAAAAAGTTACCGTAGATTGTCTCGCTCTTACTTCGTTAAATGGCGATTGAATACTCTCTACACGTTGTATGCGCGCTGGAGAAGCTAAGCTGATAAGCTTAAAGCGGACGTTAGCATGAGATCGGCTAAGCCACGGAGCGTGCCGAGCTTGGCAGCTCAGTCACGTGCTGCTAATGCGTCACTGGTCACTGAGCTTACCTCACTCACCTCCTTATCAATAACGTGGCATCAAAGCATACCGTTACAATTGTTAATCAACCATTCGAGCCCATTTCGTCTTCTCCCGATACAGCGAGAGCGATTGCCAGCTCGAATGATGGAAATGTAGAATCTTGAAATTCGCGTTTTTCATCAACCCAAGTCAAGTCTTTGGTTCGCAATGTTTAAACTGCGGCTGGGCTGGTATGCCGGGGTAGGTCACGATCTTCAGGCTTGGTGTCAAAGTCTCCTCCAATCAGGCTGCGCGGCTTTCACCACACCCGTCTAATAAATCAGCTACTACTTGGTATATGTTTGATATATAGGATGCTCACATATTGTTTTTTCTAGGTGTCGACTGCCCTGGCGGGTGGCGTCGTTCTCTCGGCATTTCATCAGCGGGCCAACTTCTACTCGGCTATGGTATATCTTGCGCAGAGTAACTTCTGCCTGCTGGTACGCGACATCCCCTCTCCCTCTCTGTCTGTCTGTCACGGTGAGGCCTAGCAGTTGACGTTGTTGTCATAGGTTCTGGTCAATTTCACATTGTTCTTGTACACTAGCTTCATCTATGCCTTGACGCAGATATGCTTTGGCACACTGCGCGCGATCGAGGTCGAACAACTTACCGAGCGAGCATGGTTTGCTATCACCGAGACATGTCTGGCCATGACAATCTTTCGAGAGGAGATTGGGGCTTGGTTCCTAGTCATGTTCACGGCTCTGGTCACGGGCAAGGTCTGGGGCTGGATTGGAGATGGCCGTGTAGACTTTCTGGAGCAGCAACCCCCTACGAATCCTCGACTCTTCCACTTGCGACTTAGCATCTCCCTTGCCGCTAGTTTCATCTACGATATCTGGATACTTCGATATACAGTCCTCACGGTCATTCAGCAGGCTAGGCCCAATATGATGGTCATGTTTCTGTTTGAGTTTGCCATCCTCGCCACCAACTCTATGAGAACGGGATTCCGCTACTTGGTATCAATCACGGAGCAGCGCATCCTCGAGCTGCAGACCCGCAAGCTTTTGGCGGAGCGAAAGGCCGAGATCAGCAAGCAGAGGGATGAGATTATTCGTCAGCGCGAAGCGGCGGCGGCAGCTGGGGAGCCAGCTGCGGAGAATGAAGAACCCTTGCCAAATCCTGATGATATCGACGAAATGGATATTGAAGTACCCGGCTGGTCGGCAAAGGGTGAGCTGATTCTTTGGCTGGATTTGCTCACTGGTAAGAGAAGCCCCTTCTCCCTCAGGTGTGTACAACTACAGATTCTAACCTCCATCACTAGACTTTGCCAAACTGGGAATTTACATCTCCTTCTTCTTGATGCTCCTTATGTTCTATGGCCTCCCGATTCATATTATGCGGGATTTGTTCATGACGACGAGAGACTTTTTGAAGAGGCTCAACGCGCTTCTGCGCTACAGACGGGCCATTCAAGAGATGAACAAATACGCAGATGCTACTGTGCAAGATCTTGCGCAGGAGAACACTTGCATCATCTGCCGTGAGGAAATGCGATTCTGGGATCCTGCAGAGAATGTAGGTGTTGTCGACCGTATACGCCCCAAGAAACTTCCATGCGGCCACATTCTACATCTTGGCTGCCTCAGAAGCTGGCTAGAACGGCAGCAGGTGTGCCCGACGTGTAGAAGCCCAGTCACGGGTGAACAACCACGACCTCGTAATGGCCGTCGTCAAGCTGGTCTCAGGATACAGTTTGGCCAGGCACCGCAACGAGGCCAGAATCAGCGTGGAAACGAAAACGACAATGGAAACAATGATAATCATGTACATGGCGAGGGGCAACATGCGCATCATCCTCAAGGGGGACGAGGCGGTGGACAGCCCCGGGTCTTTACTCTAGGTCCTATAAGAGTTGGATTTGGAGCTAATGACCAGCAAGTTCGCCAGCTCGCTCAAGAGTTTGGCATGCCGCAGATTGCTGGTGATCAAGAGCCAAACGCAGCTACGGCAGCCTCTCAGAATCAGTCTCAGTTACCTCCATCGGGTGACAATTTACAGCAGGCCGGAAATCTTTTACAGCAGGCAGAGCAGTTGTTGCAACGCGAATTGCAGAATTTACAAAGTACACAGCAAGAACTGCAAATCGCCAACATGCTCAACACCGAGATCCAGCGGCTTCGCCAGAGACGGCTGCAGCCACAGGACGCCGCGCAGAATGGCCTGAATCAGTACCCTATACCGCACTATCCACCAACTGGAGTTCCGGTAGGCCTACCACCGCTGCCCATGACGGTGCCTCAGCTTGGTGGTTTGCCATCGTTCCCCCCTCCTTTTCCAGGCATGCCACCCAGAATGAACAGCCCATTGATGACTCGACACGGAGCTGGCCCCTCCACGACAGCCATCCCTGCTGGTAGCTCTGAGTTGCCAGAGGGACTAGTGCTGCCTCCTGGATGGTCCTTGACGCCTCTACAAAGGCTAGACAGTGTTCAGACTGCACCGGCGTTCCCACCTCAAACTACTGGTGTGCCTCACGCTGGGGATCTTGCAAACGGAAGCCAGACTGCATCATTCTCAGTACAGCCAACGCCGACGGTGCCGCATAGTCAAGAGACTGCGCCAGCTGAGTCTTCGCCGTTTCCCGCTCCTGCTTCTAATGCTGCGAGAACACGCGGAGATCAACCGCCGACTCCTGTAACTTCGTCAGACCACCCTCCTGTGGTGTCGCCCAGCCCAATGCTGCCAAACTGGGGCGGGTCCAACCAGCTTTTCGGAAACGGATCTCGATTGGATCAAGGAGACACAGCAAGCCAAGCCAGTACACAGGCTGCTCCGTCGACAGAAGTCGAGAATGTACCTGAAAGCAGCAGCAATGCCAATATTCATGAATCTGCACCCGAGCGTGATCTCAAAAGAGAGCCGAGTATCTTGGAGCTTGAGCAGAGCGAAGCGGCTCACACAGAAGAAGAGCTATCCGACAAGGGAAAGGGCAGGGCCGTTACAGTGGAAGAAGCTGATGATGATGATAACTGAAGTGAATAAAGATGAAAGGGTTATTTTTCTTAGGTGTATAGGTTATTCTGGACTACGGTCCGACTGTAGAGCGCACTTTTAGCGTTGTATATCCATCCTGTTGATTTTTATGGCTCGTTCTTGCAGACAAGAAAGAGCAGTTTGTATTGTACGCTGCCCGTCTATATGAGTAAGCAAGTGGTACGGTGTTCAGGGTCGAAAGCAGATGATATCATGACGCAGATGACATTCAATTCATATTCGCCTAATCTGTACTCGGTGCTTTTCTTTCCTTTAGATGTTTTGATTGTGTGTAAACGTGACTTGAGTTCTGGCCAGCGAAATTTCTCTTCTGGTAGTAAAAGCCTTATTTGATTCACAAGAGGCAGTCTCGCGTAGTCGTGGACGTGGTATTATTTTCGTTACATACATACATAAACTTTATTCGCAACAGTTATTAAAAAAAGACCAAAACCTTACATCTCTCCCCCAAAAAGCAACGCCAATACATATCGCTCTCCCCCTCAAAAACTTGGGACAAACATACCTCCTTTTTTTTATTTCGCAAACGCTCACTCTACTCCTGACTAGGCGCCTCCTCAATCCTGGGCCCCTTCTCCCCAATCTTGACAACCAAATCGTAACTCACTCTCAGATTCTCCGTGCCACTCAGGGCTCTCTTCATCATGGCCTCATTCTTCTCTTGTACCAGTTTCCGTACAGCTCCAACGAGGAACCCAGCGACTATGTCGACGGACCATCGGTCTGGGATGAGGGCCAGCACCTCGTCGACTTCGAACCATCCGCCGAAGTGGTCGAGAAGAGCGCTGGTTTGCTCGACGCGGTCGCTCACGTCGTCGATGGCAAGGAATTCGCGAAAGACGACTTGGAAGAGGCGCCGCTGCTGTTCGATTTCAGGGACGCTGTCGCGGCGCCCTTGCATGGGAGAGTAGATGGTTGCGCCGCCGCGGAGGCAGTACGACACCGCGGTATCGTAGTCGCCGAGTTTGTGGACCAGGAGACGCAAGGCCTCTTCGTGCTTGCGTTCTCGGCCGGCGAGGATGATGGCCTCGGGGACGAGCAGGTCGCCTGATAGCTTGTCAGTGCGATCTCTAATCGCGGCAACGTCGTATTCGTGAGGGCCGCCAAGGAGCTGAAGCAGTCGAAGGCGACTTTGCCAGACCTCGTCGTTTTCAGGGGCATTTTCAGTCAGGAAATGCCTATACGTTGGTTTGGGATTTTGAAGAGCTCTGTAAGCATCATACGCGGCCAAGACGCGGTCCCGGCTCTCGTCGGATTTGAGATCATCCATGACAACTTCCAAATAGTAGGAAATAAGCTCGTTAACATAAGTTTCAAACCCTTTATCGAACACCAAATGTTCCAAATAATATCTGACCGCGCCTGGAGCTTCGGCACGCAGCAGCTCTACCGCCTTGGTAGGCTCAAATTTGGGTGCTTTGCTCTTGTCTTCGGCGAATACCTGTACGCCAAGTCTTGGGTTCCTGTTGGCTAGCCAAAGGCCGTACTCTTGAACAAGCTCTTGGTTGCTGATTTTGGTGAGATAATCCCTTATTCTTTGCTCACCGTCAACCAACTCTTGGGCGTCATCTTCCTCTCCTTCGAGGACGCGCTTCCAAGTCGCCAAAACATCGGCCGACATCTTGCGGCTGTGGTATAATCGACTCAGAGCAAAGAATCTGTGATATGATTCAAGGAGGCTGATAGCTCGATCTAAGCAGTCTATACCGCCGTCCACGAGAGCACCTATTTCTGCCCGGACGGCACCTCCCTTTCCTAAACCTTTGGGTGAGTGTCTATCGAGCTCTAGTAGAACGAGCAGCAGTGCTGCGTCTACCGTTCGAAACACTTCGGCCTCAACTAACACGCTTCCAAAGCCTTTTAATTTTCTCCAAGCATGTAGATAGCGCCTGAGGAAATGCAGAGTTTTGAGCGGAAGACCTCTAATACCTTCTTGAGATAGCGTTTGGAATGCTGGATTTGCCAAAAAAGCTTCGGGAGCTTCTTTTACACCGCCATAAACCCAAATACCTCGACGACCTTCAATAATCTCATTTCGAACCCCTGGAATTAGGGACAGGACAACCCGGGGATCAAGTTTACTTTCGACTAGGACTTCTTGTAACGCATTTAACTCATCGTCTGAGAATTCCGTGTCTGGTGCCGAGAGAAGGAGATTGATCAAAAGGATGACTCCAGCTTTTTGTTGTATATAACCAAACGATGTAAATTCGAGCTCTGTTTTTGGCTCACGATCGCGGATAGCTGATAAAACCATGATAATTGCGCGCTTATCAATGTCTTGCTTATCACTGTATGCTGCCTGGCGAGCAGTTTCTAATCTCTTATCGAGTTGGACAATAAGGGGATTCCGCACAGCCCACCAGATCCGATTGCCACGCCATACAGCAACACGTGTCTTGGATTTCGCAAGACGACGGGCGAATTCCTCTCCTTCTGTAATACGTGCGGCTTCCCACCCCTCTGGAAGTGGCTCTCCGTCTTGTAAATCAGCGTCCCGCTCGAAAAGTTCCCTTTCCTTTGATAGCTGTTCGATTGAGAGGGTAGTCCGAGAGCTTGAGGGCTTTAACGTCGGCGACTTTGGAGCAGAAGACTCGGCTGAGCTGGGGAATGGTATGAATTTTTTCATGCTGAGTTTCTCAACAACCTCTTCGGACTGAGTCTCCTGGCTGTTTGTGAGAGCACGAATTCCGTATGCCCCGCTTAGGCTAGAATCATCTGCCTCTAACCATTGCTTTTCGGGATGTGCTTCGTTGCCGGCACTCCACTTTTGAATTTCTACTCCGCTGCGAGGAACACCACCCTTGATATCTTTTGTCATGGAGGCAAACACATAGCCGTCCACCTCTTCCGATGAGCCAGCATCTGATGAACTGCCGTCAACCACAACTTGCTCGGGGTATTTATCGAAAGTGATTGTTGGCCGAGTAGGATCGCCATCAAGGTTTACAAACATGCCAACGCCAGGTTCAGAAGGAGTAGTGCCCATTACGAGAAGGAACTCTTCTGGGGTTGGTGAGGCAATATGCGGCTTTAGAAACACAGTCACAACCTGTGGAGCTGGGCTAGATGGAGGAGGGGGCGCTGGTAGCGGTTTGTCACCGGGCGGCGGAGTCGAACTATGCTCCTCGGGAGGTCGAGGGCTCGATGGCTGTCCCGGATGGGGTAGCGTCTGAGAAGCAGGCGGCATTGGGCTTGTCCCTCGAGAACTGGGAGCTGGCGAGTCTCTAGACGGACCTGTAGTTCCTAAGCTAGCACTTCGGTTATGACCTTTTGAACTGCTCCTGGGCTGTGCCCGGCTTCTTGAGGTACTTCGGCCGCTGCTTGCGCCCTTGGCAATGTCTTGGACATGGCCAAATTCGGCAGCATTGGGATTTTCTTCCAAGGATGACATGTTCATGAGAGGTATCTTCAACTGTCGGTCCACGTCGAGGAGAGCGTAAGTTTTTGAGTCTGCGACACATGCTATAGAATCTCGTCGCACAGAAAGAGTGCTTCCTGCAAAGTCGATATTCTGGAGATATGTAAGTGGTGAGCCTTGATAGCGAGGATAATCTTGCTTGAGAATGGCGGGCACTAAATCATACCTTGATAGCGCGCACATCTTCGTCAATTCTAACGACCTGGATTCGCCTATTGAGAGAAAGAAGAGCCGTGACCGTCTCGCCTGTGTTTGTAGCTCCATCACCGAGTCCCTCTTCGTTCAAGTCAACGCCACCGATCCAGCCGCAGTTCTTGACCTGCTTGGTTCCAAAGACTGGACTCAACTCTGGAAGGGAGTAAAAGGTGACCGTTCCATTGCATAGTATACATGCCTTGCCGACGCGAGGTAGTAGCAAGATTTGTTGCACACCAGGTCGAGCTGTGGTGTTTTCAGCGAATGCCGGGGAGAGCCTGGAGGCTGGGATGAACACTGGTCGTCCGGACGGGTCGGAGGGATCTGGAGGGATGCTAACGAAGTGCAGAAGCTCAGCGGCAGAAGTGCCGACGTAGAGATTGCCGTCTGCATATCGAGAAGAGCAAGGCTCGGTTAGCAAATGGTATAAGTGGTTGGATGTGTAAACAAAGAGCGCACGAACCGAAATACTCGACGCAGTTGATCTTGATATCACCTTCAGCACCATCTGCTGAGAGAGGCACTGAGTCTACCCATGGTTGCAGCACAAAGAGTCCCTCTGATCGGTCCACGGGCTGCACGTTAACGGTTGGCGAGGCCATTGCGGGTGATGGTGATGATGCCCCTCCACCCGGGCCATTGGATGTCATGACAGCGTATCTCCTTCTGGTGATGTCATCTGAACACCGGGCTCATGGTCTTCTTCCGAGAAGATGGCTGGAGCGAGTATCCGCGCTCGCAACGAGAGCAGCGATTTGGAGAGGCGAGCCGGAGGGGAAGCCTTGGAGTGCTCGTGTTCGAGGTGACGAATGCCCCAGCCTTTCGCCCACTGCTGGAGAGCTGCGAGCTATTGCGGGCGAGGCTGAGGTGGGGCGCTGCTGGTGGCCCCTGTGGCTGGTTGTTTAGCACTAGGACACGCTGGAACTATGGGGCATCGGCGCCTGGAACTTGGAAGCTTGCGTCGCCGTGCGCCGATGCGACTTTAGCTACGTCAACTCGTTTCACAACCGACAGGCACGCTGGCCATCCACCAACCTGACGCATTCAACCATTGGAGCCGCGCCTTTTGCTCTCTGAATAACTACGAAGTCGGCACTTCGATGCTTCCCTGACCGATCGATTCTCTCTTCCGCACCGGCGAAAACAACACACCAGGAGCTCAACGACCATGTCGAACGATACAGAAGGGGCTGTAGCGCAGAGCAGCAGCCCCGATGCTGTCGGAGGAAACAAGTTCTCTCACGCCATCTCGGCATGGAGGAGTATGTAGAGCATGTTGGGTATCCGTGCAATTGCATCGTCTGACCGTATAGCACAGATGTTGACCTGACAACGCTGGTATCTAATCTGGACAATACGGCATCGGAGATTGTGACCTACCAGCGAGATTCGACAGTACAGCGCAAGGAACTGGCGCAAAAGACCAAAGATTTTAGGAAATCAGATGATGCTACAAAGTTAGCAGAGATCAAAGGGCTTCTCAAAGGTGCATTTTGTCCTGGCTAACGACCCCTCGCAATCAAAATCCGACCGACGGACTGACAATAGGTGGCTACAGCATACCAGACCTTTATCGACCTCCTGACAAATCACTCCAAATCGGTAAACTCGGCCTTTCTCAAGGCATATACCTCGCTGTCTGAGGCTCCCGATCCGTATCCTTTACTGGAAGCCTCGGTTGATTCGATGCTGGTGTCCGAAGATACGCTACCGAAAGTTACCGAAGAAAATAAGCATCTACAAAAGAGCGTCTCGAAGCTTACGACGCAGCTCGAAGAGTCAGAATCTAGGCTCCAAGACGAACGCGCTGCCCGCAAAGAACTCGAGGATAACTTGGAGGCCAAGGTAAAAGAGGTGGAAACATCATGGACCGCTGTGCTAGATGAGAAGAAGGACAATTGGGAGGCCAAAGAGAAGACGCTCGAAGAGAAGGTTGCGAATCAGGAACGGCTGCTCAGCGAACTGAAGGCCAATTATGAAGTCAATCAGCGACTGGGAAAGGCTAACAGCGAGGAGCAAGACGGCCAGCGCAGTCAAGCCTTGAATGCGGAGCTTGAAATGCTTCACGTAGATCTCGAGCGGACGAGTTCCAGGCTAGCCGAAGTCGAAGCACGGAATGAGCAGATGAGACTCGAGCTTGCCCAGGCCAAATCGTCGAGACAATCTCAGAATACATCCCTGGAGGATGATCCTGGATACATGCGAATGCGCTCGGAGAACTCATCTCTCATCCGTAAGCTGGACGCAGCGAGGGTGGAGAAGGAAGGGTTTAAACGCGATCTCGATAGCAAACTGCGGTCTGTAGAGCGTGAAGTGGCCCTGTTGAAGGAGGAGAAAGAGTCCCTCAAAGAGAAGGTGGAGAAATGGGGTGATTACGAGGAAGTGAAGCAGGAGCTTGAGGTTCTCAAGAGCATTGAGTTTTCAACTGGCGATGACGACGAGGCGCCGCACGAAATCGAAGGGGTCACTGGAAAGGGCGATACTTTGGAAAAACTCTTGCTGGCGCGAAATAAGAAACTCAACGATGAGCTTACGATTCTTCGGGTCTCGCATCAAGACTTGCAGCGCCGACTAGAAGATCTTCAGGAAGACCTTTCCAGAACCAATGCGGAATTGGAGAAGGCGCAGAAGTTGAATGAGAAGCTGGAGAGTGACCTGGAGAATCTCCAGGCAGAAGGGGCAAACGCTTTTCCATCTGGCGCTTCTGTTGCTGGCACCTACATCACTCGCGCTCAAGGACGTAAAGGAGGGAGAATATCACCCACGTCATCTATCATTAGTGGAATAGACCCTCGGACAACGCCCGGCGAGCGTGAACCAATGGGTGGAGGATCAGGTATCCTGCCGATGGTGATGGCGCAGAGAGATCGTTTCAAGAAGAGGAATGCTCAGCTGGAGCAGGAGCTCTCCGAAAACCACCGGGCGGTTCAGCAGCTACGACAAGAAGTGGCCGCCCTGCAAAAAGACAACCTAAATCTCTATGAGAAGACAAGGTATGTCTCGACCTACAGCCGAGGAGGGGCCACGACATCTTCGTCATCTGCCTACGCGACGAACCCCAACCCATCGACAGTCACTATTGGCGGGACAGGAAATCCCGGCATGGAGCTGAACCGCTACCAAAAAGCGTACGAGTCGAGCATATCGCCGTTTGCAGCGTTCCGCGGCCGAGAGTCGGCTAGGGCATACCGACGCATGAGCCTTCCAGAGAGGGTGGTCTATTCAATCACGCGCATGGTTCTAGCGTCGCGAACAAGCAGGAACCTGTTTGCCGCCTACTGCGTGGCGCTGCACATCTTGGTCTTCTTCTCGCTGTATTGGCTGGGCACGGCAGACTTTGAGAGCCACGCCAGCAACTTCGGCTCGTCAGCGGCGGCGGCGGCGGCGGCGGGAGCAGCTGCTGGTGGAGGGGGAGTAGGCGGAGGAGCGGCAAGCGGCGGAGGCCATGGAGACTGGCGGGAAGATGGATTTGATGGGTAAAATGGTAAATGAATGAAGAGGGGAGTGGTGGTCTGGTCATTCGGTGCTGGTCAGCAGGAGATTTTGATTGTCTTTTTTGGAAATGACCACATGTACTACTACTGCTACTACTATTATTACTATACATGATACACACGGAGTTGTCTGTTGTTCTTGGCAGAATAGTGCACCTTAGGAAGACCAATTTCTGCTACTAGCATACAGCAGCTTGATTGGGGAGGAAGCGTACTGTTCATGTCATGTTACCTATGCTGTGTATGTAATCGAAAGCAGTTTGATATTGCGACTTGATATTTCTGAGAGATTCATTTGCTGCTTACGAACGCGTGTATAGCCAGAAATGAAGAGACTTGATAGGATAGGATGACAGAGCCAAGAATGCGGTGCTGCTACTTTGTTCTAGACGCCGGCCGTCCAGTGCGGCCCAAGGAGGGGCCACTTGCGTATATTGATTGCGCCTTGAAAGGCTAAACCGTCTTGCTATTTTTATTATCAGTTCAGTATTTCTTATTGATAGACAGGTATCTATTATTCTCTTTGTGTTTTATTTGACTTCTGTCTTGAATAAATGCGGGCGCTATGTATGTGTTTATGAATACTATGGCCTCTTAGTCCTGCTAAGATGCACCTACTACTAGATAGCAGGTAGGTAAAGCAGAGTCTATACTCCCCACGGCTAATTGACTGCCGAGCTGGCGCTACACACTCATCTCGGAAATGCTTTGCATACATCTGTGCTCCGACCAACTAGTACCACCGTAGCAGTCAAATGAGATGCTATCGCGTGTGCGTGGGGCAACGAGATGGAGGGAGATCGGAAAAAAAGAGAACTGATGGTGGTTTGGCTTTGGTTGGCTGGGAAGAGATCCTGAGATCTGTGGATGCTATTTTTGGATACTTGGTGTGGGATGGGGGTTTTTCTGTGGATGTATTTTAGTACAGTATGCTCGAGTAAAAAATGGGTTCGTTTTTGCTCGGTTTAACCGCCACGGCGGCGGGCCGAGCATGTGGCGCCGCGGAAAATGGGCTGATTTTCTTTTCTTCTTTTCTTGTGTAGATGGATCAATTGGCTTCCATGTGTTTTCGATGGAGGCGCGCGCGGGATGATGAGAGAGAGACGAGCTGAAGAAAGATGGATATGTAGATACTTCTTGTGACTTTATGTCGATTGGCTGTTTACTGATGTATACTTTTGCCCTATTGAGCGCTTTCCGCAATCAACGCCGGTGTATCTCCTCCGCAGTGTCTTACAGTTTTCTGCTTGAGAGAGTACATTGTTTAGCAACTGATACACGCTGTAGTTCATTCGCTGTTACCCCACCATAATCAATTAATTAATACACGAGCTCAAGCATTCTCCATCGGCATCGTACGATGTTAATTGCGAGGCTCACCAAAAATCCAAATGGATTGCGCCAAGCAGGCTGTTCATATCCGTCCATATTGCTCCAGCGCTACCATCTGCTGCTGCTTCAAGTTACCTGTAATATCCAGCATAAACCAGGTCGGGCGCTTAAATCGCCGCACGTCTAGCCAATCGCAGCCCCTGCCGTAGCTTCAACCCTGACCCATGCGCGCCTCGCCCACCGTCGCCTCTCGTCCAATCAAGGCCTCTCAGCGGCAAAAGGAAGAAGAGCGCGGGATGGAACTCGATATTTCATACAGAGAGAGAGAAGAGGTCGGTTACTTTTCCCTTCCCCTCCCCACTCACACATCCAATATTCTTCCCGTCCCGCTCATTTTCTATTTTCTGCGCTGCTAGGCTGTTTGGCGCCGCTTCGGAAGGCGGCAAAAACACACACAGAGAGAGAGGAATCTAATTAAAGTAAGCTAAAAAAGGAATTGCGCGTGGTGCTACGGCTCAATAGTAAGGTAGCACTGCTTGTTATGCACGTAATTTTCTTTTGGACCCGCGTTCTAGATTGTGTGAGACAAAGAGTCGAAAGCTGGTGGGTTATAAGAGAAGGTTGTTGGCCGCATTGTTTTGTGTTTTTGGAATCTTGGTAGAAACATCCCTCAGCTTGAATATCTTTTCTTGCATATCCCCCAATTTCCTTTTTTGTCTTTTTTTCCTTTTTTTATTTCCTTGAGTCAGTATCTGGTATATCAATTTGTGCTTTTCATTATCCCTTCAATATTCGGAAAAAAACAAAAGAAAAATTAGTGCGCTTGTCGGCTGGTCCTTGTTTACGAAAACACCCATCGCAACATTGTCGCCATCCATCGTCATCTACCAATCTGGTTATTGGAATTCAGTGTGTTGGTTGGACAATCGGGTCTGAATCACAAAAGAAAAACGTCATCACCTTCTACTCTTCTACTCTTCACATCCACATCTTCTCACACCCACAATGCGTCCATCAACATTCCTGGTATCCTCATTGGCCATCTTTGGGGCTCACGCTGCTCCGGCAATCCCCAAGATTGACCTCAAAAATGTAGCCAACCCGGCGGCAGCCCTCGATGCCCTATCAAATTACTTCAACCTGATTGCATCAAAGGTCCAGACTTCCAAAGTACAGCCCGTTGCGCCGATATGCGACATGTCCAAGGCACAGATGCCTACCGGTAAGCACATCTTCGAGGCCAGATACAGACAAACATGGGCATGGACTAATCAATGGCATCGTTCTAGTCAATGGATTGCCGCCTCCATCTGCTGGCTTGACGCTACATCACGTTGCCGTCGGCCGCGGCACCCAGAACTACACGTGTGATCCGAGCAACCCCAGCTCAGCTCCCGTAGCTGTTGGAGCACTGGCCACTCTCTTCAACGTCAGCTGCGTCGCGGCCATTAACCAAGATCTGCTGGAAAAGGTTCCCGCCATGGCCGTCAACTTCAACTTCGACGCCGTCACCTCCACGGGATCACTCGGCCCCATGGCACCTCCTCCCATCTCTGGCCACCACTTCTTCGTCGACAGCACCACGCCATTCTTCAACCTCAACACACCCACTCTGAACATCGGCACAGTGCCCACCTCCAAGAACAACACCGCCGCTGCACCAGCTACGGCCGCAAAGGGGCCCTCAGGCTCAAACGCCGTTCCGTGGTTGAAGCTGCTTGCCAAGGATGGCGCTACCGGCGGCATCAAGGAGGTGTACAGAGTCGACACCGCCGGAGGCAGCGCGCCAGCTACATGCCAGGGCCAGCCCGCCAACATTGAAGTGCAATACTCAGCAGTGTAAGTTGTCATCCCATGCCAGTCCATTGAAATCACAGGTATTGATGCTAACACGACGTCTTTAGATACTGGTTCTGGGGAAGCAACTAAAGAGCGAGTGATGCGATGGGCGAAAACTGGTATCATGGGCGGCGGGCAAATATCCCTTATTTTTCTTCTTTGTAACTTGTTTTGATATTTACTATCATCACCCAAGTCTCATATATATAGACCTGGCAGTGTATTTCATTAATTATACGAGGGCTGGCTAGCGATCTTTTCTTCCAAACATAAATTGACCCTGAACTGTATCGGGTGATGTAGGACGCGCACAAATGCCGTTGCAGTGACCGAATTGACACGTAAATTGATAAGCTAATGCGCTAAAAGTACTTTGTAGATGCTCGTGAACCGTTATTGGCCACGCCTTATGAGTAAGACGGCAAGGCAGCGGAAGTTTTGCGGCTGATCTGCGTGGATGCGACACGTGGATGGGTTGTGGAATGGCACCGGGTCCTGTTTGCGCCGCAATGTATAGGCTGTCGTGGGACATGTCCTCCTGCTGGAGCAACTCTGGGTAGATGGAGCCCGTAATATGGTAGCAAATTCATACGTAATACCGTTGAGTAAGCCCGATTTCTGCCATGTGCGCATGTGTGTGTAGGTACGCTGGTGATGGGATTGCTCGCCTCATGTACGCATGTCGCTCGGAGCTGAATTGACATGCAGGCAAGTAGCCTCGTCAAACTCTCCCACTAGCAGTTGCCGGTTTCATGTCGCTAAGCATTCCTAAGGGAGAAGAGAGAAAAGAACCAATTCTGAAAAGCGAAACCCGGAATATATATGCAGCAAGAGGGAGAAAACAAGATGCCGTCGATCGCTGCATTTGGCTGTGGCCAACAGAGGGCCGCATCGGAGCTAACGAGGCTAGCCGATATAAGGTTGCTTGATAGGTACCTCTACCTCGCGATCTGCAAACCCCCAGCAAATGCTACCGCCATGGCTCTTCCAAGCAGAGTACAGAAACCTCAGGCAAGCAATGCTTAAACATGCCAGAGCGCTCGGCCCCTGCCCCGCGGCCCTTGCTAGGCTCCTAGCGCCATCGCTAAATTTTCGTTTAGCGGCTGCGGCGGTGCCTGTACGGAGCACTCAGTCCTACTGACCCTCTGTGAATGGCCTCTTGGGCCCCGCCTCCACGCTGGCCGTTCTTAGTCGATGCGGCGTAATATTGGGGCACCCCTCATAGTAATCCAAGGCGATCTGACATTTTTGTGTCACGCAGCATGGAAGCACATTGATCATGACGTGAGGATGGAAAAGTCCAATCCGAGAAACGAAAGACTCACTCAGCTGAGGAGAATCTGACTCGCGGGCTGTTCAAGATGGAAAGTAAACATCTATACAGGAATGTCCATAACTTGATTGATGCGACTTGAGTGCATATAGAGAGCGTTGAGGGTGTAAAGTTAAGTATCAAGGTTATTGCATCCAGTCAGTAAAGTAACACACAAATACTTGCTCGTTGTTCTGCCAAGCCTTTTGTGATACCAGATATCATTACTATATGCTGGTATACAAGCATCAAAGAGGGATTCATCTCCAATGTTCTAAGTGAATAAAAACCAACAACCTGATCATCTATAATAGTAATTGCTGGGTCTCTTTGACAAGGCAATCTTTTCATCTTGAAAGTAACCTGTATCACTCCTCGCTCATCTTCCCACAGCCATCCGAATGCCAAGCAGGGAATCAGCGTCGACTGAATGTAGGTCTCGGACTTGTCTCAGAGAAAGGAACACATAAATACTCATCCCGTGTCTTACATTTGGCATCAGCTCTCTACAAATCGCAATTAATTAGTGCGGCAGAGCAATATTAGTAAAGGATAAAAGGGAAACGACTTTTTTATAAGCCTCCAAGACTGATAGCGAAGGGAGGCCTTCCAATCTCCTACTCAGCTCGCTCTCTTCCTCCAACACCGTTTGCTTTCTCTACAAAAGTAAACGCCTACCTTCAATCTTATTGTTCTTTAATGAATTTATCCCTATTCACTGCTCCAAACTTCTAATTTACTTTGTTTGGGTGGAGAGTTTGCTTATCTGTTTGTGTTTTTTCCCCCGACCAATTCATCCAACATGCCTCTGCTAGGGACGCCGTTTTCAATTGATCGGCTGCTGGGCCTGCACCTGTTTGACAGCGCATTCGGCCCAGCACCACCGCCTAGCAAGGCCGCCAGCACTGCTGAAAAACACCCCGCAACGACCTCGGCCGCTTCCTGCTTCACTTCTTCTGCATCATCCTCCAACATCCCCAAAACTGGCGCGTCTTCGAACTCTTTATCATCAGCGTTAGCCCTGCTCGGCCTCGTCGCACAGGATCCCGATCCAGCATCATCTCCATCGCCTGCCGCCGCTGTAGCCGCCCCGTCTGCCCTCGTCGCTACGTGGCCAATGGCGCAGCTACCGGTCGAGATTTTCGAAATCATCACCAGGTATCTGACCCGGGCTGATGTCCAGGCCCTCCGCCTGGTGTGCAGGGAGTTCGAGGCCAAGGTCTCTGCCCAGTATTTCCGAAATGTCGTCGTTCCCTTCCGCGCTGAGCTATACACCAGCCTAGATGATGAGAACAACGCCGCCATCACGTCGAGGCTGTTTTCAAATGGCATGCGCATCTTCGAATCTTTCGGTCCTCACATCTTGCGCTTCGCCCTATCGCTCGAGCTGGACGAATTCATCCTTGCCTACCCGCCCGTCAAACCCGCACAAGAAGCCGTCCCCGCCTTCTGGGGTATCTATCGATGGCCTCACGAAACTTACAACCGCTACAGAGACCTTGAAGGTCTCGAGCAGACGGCCGATGAAACCGACAGCATGAAGAAGGCTCTTCGCTGCCTGACCAAGGTAACCAATATTGGCCTCTGCTGCGATGCAGGCCTGGGGTTCCTGGTTGGCCCTGAGCATGCGGTTCAAAAGATCAACAATCGTGACCCCGTCTTCGATGCCCGCGATTGGCATCCGGAAGGTCGTGTAAAGAAGGGTGATACGCTTGTTACTGTGTCCGATTTTAATGGTGCTCGTCGAGATCTGACTAGCGCCACAGCTCAGCATGATACTTTCAAGCGTCGAGTACTGGAGAAGATGATATCTGATGCTGGTTTTGCCGGCTACTGCGTTCCCGAGGCGATCGACCTTCTACTCGAAACCGAGGGCGTTACCATTACCGAAATCGACTTTGACGAGCGAGAAGTGAACGTTGACGAACAGCAGCAACAGTTACAACAGCAGCAGCAAGAGGCACGCAGCTCTCGTAGAGCCCAGCGCCAGTTTCAAATCCATCACCTCCTACAGCAGCACAATCCACCACAACCACAGCCGCAACAGCAGCAGCTAGCAGCATTACCACAACAGCATCAACAGCAGCAACAGAATCCTGATGTATTTGATATTTTTGGATTCCAGGTGCCTGACCATCACGGAGGACATATGCAGCTGCCTGTGCCTCCGGATGGCAATGGCAACGAGACCACAACCTTTGGACCACCCGAGGAAGATGCGGCGTTTGGGATTCCCAACGTTCCTGCGCAACCAGTACCGGCATTGGCATTCCCTCCACGTCCAACTCCCACCCAACAGAGGGTTGCTGGACAGGAGGGCCAACGGCAGGTCACGCTCGAAACCGCTAACCGCCAGCCTCTTATTCCAACCAATCTTACGCGGGCCCAAAAGGAACTGCTTCTGGAGCTGGAGTGGGCTCATCGGGCCATGATACAATCTTATGTTATCAGCATCATTGATAACGCGAGAGACAATTGCTTCGCCAATCTGACGAATGTAACAATTGCCAAGATTCCTAGCGCTCACATTCACATCTTGTGCCACAAGGAACTCTGGGAGAACATTCCCAGCATCAAAACCGTCTCCCTTGCTGTTATTGCGGATTGGAGGAAGATTTCCAAGCCTTCCCCTGGTGTAGTCGAGGACGTTCATGTATCACCCGTTGAAGCCGTGAGTAAGGTCTATCGACTGCTGAATGATCACATTGGACGACAACCAAATATCGAGAGCCTCCGCTTCGAGTGGATCTGCGGTGGTGAGTTTGCGAGGGGCCCGTATCAGCGCAATCAATATGTTCTACCGGCTCCATTTGTTGAGACTTCAGACTTGATGATCTCTCCCGAGGGTGCCAAGGATACCAATAGGCTGTTGTATCTGCCGTATATCAAGCACCTGTCACTCAAAAATTGCTGGTTTGCGCCGCACATCTTGTTCCAGATAACTCGTTACATGGCGCTACACTGTCTTGAAAAGCTGGATTTTGAGACTGTTTCTATTTCTGGGCCTCCCACCATTCCTCCACAACAGCCTGCAAATCCCGCTCCGCTAGTTGCCGACGATCAGGGTGTTCCAATTCACCCACTCTTCCCCCCATTTGCTGGCCCTATGCCAGGCGCTCCTTTCCAACCGCCTGTGATTCCCCCACCGCCTGAGGAACCATCGATTGACAGACTTGGGCTGCCAGAAACATTCTCATGGGCTGGTTTCTGCGAGCATTTCAGCCCCGGCATCAAAATGCGTCACCTTCCTCGCTTTCGCGAATCATCCAGCTCGGACGCAGATGGATCTAACAGCAAATCTGAAGACCTTTCCCCTTTCTTACCGGATGCGAATAGGCTCAAGGTCGATGAGTCTCGATATGGTCTCAGCTCCATATCTTTCAAGTCGTGCGGTTATGTCTTTATAGATGTACGTACTCTTGATATCAGGGCGATTCTGCCAACAGAGGCTCAGCTTGGTCATGCGTTTGCAAACGCTCTTCGACACGATATCTTCCATTCGATGCAGTACAGCAAAGACAAGTTCCTTGGCCGCATTGTGCCATTTATGCTGCCCGCCGAAATGAAGACGCTGGAGCATATCTTCTTCTTTGAGCAAGGTTGGAGCAGAGTGTACCCCGACCAGGTTCTTGAAGACGCTATTACTGATGGTTTTGATTGCCCTGGCATGGCACGCTTCTCTGGAACTCTCGAGGGAGCTGGCGATTCTGAATCACTCATGCTGACGGAATGATTCTGTTTTTCTTTCTTGGCCTCTATCCTGTCTGAGCACATGTTTGTTTGCAGCTCAACACGTGATTTTATGACTCTTGCTTGTGAAATGGCTCGATCATGGACATATAGTCTGGGAACTAGAGAAAGAACCCAGCACTTGTCAACTCTCTTTTTTCTGATTGCTTCACTGGCATTGCCAAACCGACAGCTTGCTAGAGATTTGACTTTTACTTCTTTAATCTTCTTTTCTTAATCTCTAAAGAACTCAATGCTCGAGCTCGATTCACGAATACGAATGAACGAATATACATCCATTAAAAAAAAGAAGAAAAAAATATAGAATGAAAAGATACCCTTTTGGAACTGAAACTATGGGCTCATAGGGTTGGACAGTCCCGCCTTTTTCTTTCTCCAACATGGAAAGAAATCAAAAAGTTCTTGTTAAAAAGCAAGAATGCCTAAGGCTGAAGCACTTTGCTTTTACTCTATACGAGAGTGCTGTGTCAGACTTTGCACAAGGTTTGGTGCCCTGCATGCCTATTTCTATTTTTCATTTGTCAAATAAGCACCATAAGGCGTTTGTATGCATTTGCGCGTTTAGGATTGTTTTCTTGAATCGTTGGAGGATTACAGTCCCCCGCACACTTTGGCGTTGGAGCGAGAGGACATGATTGGCAAGGTTGCCATACGAATCGATTAGACACGGCTTATTAGCCGCCCATGGAAAATATTGCTTTTTTTTTTTTACCTTCTTAATTTGTTGAAAGGGAAAGACAGAGAGACTACAGATAGAAAGGAATACTTTTTTGGTTGTCATACGTGTATACGTGGAAAATGAGGAACCTGTTTATTTTATGATGAAATGGCTTCGGTTTTTGATGAGATATGAGGATCCAAGATTTGCTTGGTAGGACAAGTGTACATGTACTGAATTAGAATTTCTAGAATGAACAAATGACAAGTATCAAAAATGCACTCAAATTCATGCGAGTAGGTAATGTCATAAACGCAGGTATCCGTATCCCAGTCGCGGCATTCTTATTCCCCAATAGCATGTCATCTAAGGCACAGTTGACTTTTTTGTAATTTTTTTGTTTATTTCATGTCATTGATTCCGTCAAGAGAGAGAAAGGCCTCTCAAGCGGAAAGATATAAAAAAAGATTTGTTGCATGCAAATAATTTTTGTATTCCCATTTAAATGCCATGCAAGAACCCTCCTTCCCCTTTCTTTCCGTAGCCTGCCCATACACCTGAAGAAGCCACGCGCAAGAAAAGTTGATTGTTCCCTATTTGCCTTCCCAAGTGCTTTCGCAAAAAAAGAATACCAGAAAGGCGAACTGTTTCCGCTTTTTCTCCCCGTCGCTCCATTTTTAAAAAACAAAGCCGTTTATGTGCACATCATTCGTGGTGCCGAATTTATGCGGCGGTGATGGCCTTGCGGGCACGGACGGCGCGCTGGCGGGCGGTGAGGCGCTCACGGCCAACAACCTCGTCGGACTTCTGGACAACCTCCTCACCCTCGGTCAGGATGAGCTCGATGTGGCAGGGGTTGGACATGTAGGGGTTGATCTGTTGAACTATGATTAGAAACAGAGCGATGGTGAGAGTGTGCCGTTTCCTTTCTTTTCAACGCTCATGTGTTGGTTCAGACAAGTAAATCTGATCTTTATTAAGAAGCAGATATTCACTGTCATTCTCCGCCACATGTTGAGTCGAAGAAAAGAAAAACTCGGCCATTCAAGATTCGAGGTATACGTACACGACCGTGGGCACGGTATGTCCTTCTTCGCTGCTTGGGAGCCTGGTTGACCTGGATGTGCTTGACGACGAGAGCACCGGTGTCGAGGCCCTTAGCGTCGGCGTTGGCCTCAGCGTTCTTCAGGAGACCGAGCAGGAACTCGGCGGACTTGATGGGCCATCGAGCCTTGGAGACACCGAACTGCTTGCCTATTGCACAAAATATCCATCAGCATGACATGTCCATGACCCAAACGTAGTTCTTTCCCAATTCTTTCTCTCATGAAATACTCCACCACATCTCATATGGCCGTAGAATAATCCCATGCTCGAAAATTGCAAAGATAGGAACGGAGCTTCCTTGTCGTACCTTGGGCGGTGCGGCCAGTGCTACCGGCATATCGTCGCATGGGGACAGCCTCCTTGTGCTCCTTGACGTTCTCGAGGAACTGGACAGCTCGCTGCAGCTTCCAGCCGTTGATGGCCTGAGCGGTCTCTCGGGTGTTCTTGAAGGAAACTCGGAGGTAGGCACCGCGGGCGCGGGCCGACTTCGCGGGCTGGATCTCGGTCGCGGCGTATCGAACCTAGAGTTTCGCAAAAGAGGCAGACGGTCAGTATGTTTACACGTTTTTGAGGTCTCGCAGTTTAGGCCATAAATCCTCCTCCACTGCTCTTCAAAGATGCACAGTTTTGTCCATGTTTCGACAGCAGTTCCAATTCCAGAACAATCTTGTGATTTCCTCCTCTTTCAAACATTCTCTCGACCAAATCAAACGCAGCATGGGGACAGGCACTCACCATCTCGACGGCTTATGGTGTGGTGACTGATTCGACGACGTGGGTTCGCGGGCTGAAGTTGAGAAATTCTGAACTTTTGCCCTAAAGCGCTGGCAGGGAACCACAATGTTCGCTTACCCCTTCGGGAAGTGTTAGGGCTACTCTGCCCTGGTCCAATCAAATGGCGGCAACGCGCTTCACTTACTAACAATACCTTGAAAACTGTGGGAACCAGCGACAAAATTACCTGAAAAGTAGGCGGAAAAAATTAATAAATTAAAAATGATGTTTTTCAAGTCGATGCATTTGTATAGAACTCATTTAACAGCCAGGTTAAGCTGTGCACACGAATTTTCCCTTGCAAAATTGAATATCTCATAACAACTTTCAATCGAATGTCACATGATTTTGTTTGCTGATTCAGCATCAAGATATCCACGTGACCATGATCTGAACTTTTTTTCACTTCCAGAAAAAAAATTCAGCCGGAACAATATCGGTGCGAGAAGCTCCGCAAGTCAATGAGATCTAGCCGTAAGTGGTCAAAGTGGGGGCTGCAGACTAAAGCTTCTTGCGAAAAGCTTCAAAAATTTCTTTTTCTCGCTGAGCGCTCTCACAATTCAACCGTGTTTGGCAGACCCAATTACAAAGGCAACTCCAGCCTTTTGAGTCGATCTCCGGCCATCTATACTTTCCACAAGCCAATATTTCTACTCGACTCGACTTTTTGAGTTGAATTCCACTTTTCGCGTTCAATCGCCGCTCGAACTCGATCCCAAAAACTTTTTCTTCCATCATATCCCACTTCGTTGAGATGGCGCCTTTCACTGCTCGTGGCGGTCGCGGTGGCCCTGGTGGTGGCCGAGGCGGTGGTGCTCCTCGTGGAGGCCGTGGAGGCTTCAGTGGCCGTGGCTCTGCTAACGGTGTTCGTGGACGAGGTATGCTACTTGTCCCTGTCATGTCACTTGCGATTGAACTTTTTTGAGGCTAACTCGAGGTATCAGGTGGTGGTGGCCGTGGAGGCCCTGGCGGTCGTGGTGGCCGAGGTGGCCCTGCCCGTGGAGGACGAGGAGGTCGCGGTGGTGCCCGCGGTGGCCCTGGCGGCATGAAGGGCGGTGCTAAGGTCGTCATTGTACGTTGAAAACCCTCTCCATCTGACAACTCGTGATCTTCTCTAAGTGACAATGAACTGACCTCATTCTACACAGGAGCCTCACCGTCACGCCGGTGTCTTCGTCGTTCGTGGTGGCAAGGAGGACGGCATAGCGACCCGTAACCTCACCCCCGGCGAGTCTGTCTACGGCGAGAAGCGCATCAGCGTTGACGAGCCCGTCGAGAACGACGACGGAACCACTACCACTACCAAGGTCGAGTACCGACTTTGGAACCCCTTCCGAAGCAAGCTTTGCGCTGCCATCGCTGGTGGTGCTGACGACATCTACATTCGTCCTGGTTCTCGTGTCCTCTACATCGGTGCTGCCTCTGGTACCTCCGTCTCTCACGTTGCCGATCTTGTTGGCCCTACTGGTTTTGTCTACGCCGTCGAGTTCTCCAACCGCTCTGGCCGTGATCTCATCGCCATGGCTGCCAAGCGACCCAACGTTGTCCCCATTGTTGAGGATGCCCGTCAGCCCGTCCGTTACCGCATGGTCGTCCCCATGGTCGATGTCATCTTCGCCGACGTTGCCCAGCCCGACCAGGCCCGTATTGTTGCCATGAACGCCAACTGGTTCCTCAAGCAGGGTGGTGGTGTCTTGATCTCCATCAAGGCCAACTGTATCGACAGCACAGCCCCCGCCGCCGAGGTTTTCGCTAGCGAAGTCCAGAAGATGCGCGCAGAGTCCATTAAGCCCAAATTCCAGCTCACCTTAGGTAAGAATTTTCCGCTATTCCCCAACACTGACTTGCATTTGGCGACGAAAGAGAACCAGCTTCTGACTAACCTACTCTTATAGAACCCTTTGAGCGTGATCACTGTCTGGTTGCCGGTATTTACACACGCGGCGCCTAAACAGCGATTATGGGGTAAATGATGAACATCTATCGGCCTGTACAAAAAGTCCTGATTGCCAAAGAAGAAAAAAAAAAGTTCTTGTTTGCTTGGTTTTCACGAAATGATTCCCAACATCAGGCTGCTACTTGCATCTAAGCTCTTCGTGCGCCGAACGGGTATCGGTTTTAAAGGGATTGATTCATTCAATAATGGCATGGGGCGTTCCGGATAAGGGGATCTTGCTTAGCTTTTGAGCTTGTATGTTACTTGTTACTATATAGGGTGTTTTAAGGCCCAGTGCAGAAGAATACTAGTACTTTTTCTAAATTTTTTACAATGCTTCTTTATATCTGTTGATATCAAATTTCGTATTGTATGATAAGTTCTACCTGAATCCGTAGGGAAACTTTCATAGCTCTCGTTGAGATACTACGTGCTAAAACGACATTTTGAAATTTCTTTTTTCCCCACAGATACAACATCCCTAAAGGAAATTAAATCATGAGACATTAGTCGATTACAAGCCTTCTATTCAAGGCCTACTTTTTGGGAAAAAAAAAAAAAAAAAAAAAAAAAAAAAACAAGGTATCAAAATCTTGTGAAGCTCCGGGTTTAAAGGAGAGCTGATTTAGAAGCAAAAGTAGTAGTAATAGCTACATGAGCTGATGCTGCCTTTATTAGCGGCTGTAAATACCTGCAAGTAGGTAGGTAAGCAAATAAGTGCACCCAAGTAAACCTGGCTTGGGTTTGAGCTACATGTAGCGGGAGAGTAATGGAACTTGGGTAGTGCATACATCTATTGATTGGTTAGGCATGAATATTCCAATTCGATGAGCGAATAATAACAAGAAGAAGAGTGTGAAAGAATCTGCCTCTTGCATAAATCCAATCAGCCTGTGCATTAGGCAGCAAAAAACCTAAACACATATCAGCTAAAGCATTTAAAAGAAACACTTACTTGAGATTTCCGACTATACAAATGCAATAGGTCTTGTATTGAAATACATAATTCCTGCGCATACCCTGTGATCATGTCTACCAGATTTTATACGCCAATTTATAACAGCGACGAACAGTCCTACCACCAAGACCAGCACGTTGTCAAAACCCCAACTCCTCTTTCACTGCCAGAGCCTACACAGCACAGCGCCAATTCGAGTGCTAATGGAGAATACTGTGGTAATTGTCAACATGTTGGCAATTTCATATCAACTCAGCCCCTACTGAACCGGATTCCGGATGGCCACGCGTATAGCAGGGTGGATGAGCTTCTTGGTGGAATGCCATATTACGAAAAGAAACATGACACGTGGACGTTGGGGAACCTCGCCGATCTTCAGGCGAATCAAGACTGCATGTGCTGCCAGTCCATCGTTTCTGCACTTCTAGAACAGCGTGTAGTTAGCCAGGGACAATTGCGTAACCGGGAAGCGGAGTTGTGCTGGAATGGTGCCATGTTCTCCTGCATACTTCACAATTGTTGCTGGCGAGGGTGAAGATGGTAACCACGGTATTCCGGGAATTGGTCGTTGTTCAACGCCTCGGAGTGCTCTTTGCAGCGAGATGCGATCTACTGGCCACAGGCTATCTCTTGGTCCTAATTGTGAATTATCACCTGCTATATACTGTACGGACAAAGCATGGTCGACTCGTGGATGGACATTTCAGGAATCCTATCTGCCACGACGGCTTCTTATCTTTACATTGATTGTCAGCTTCCACTGTCAGAAACACACAAGTGTTGAATGGGGATTTGACACCCCATGGTAGAAGTGACTTCTTCGTTGATAGAACATCTTCCGTTTGCAATGTGCCAAACTGGCCTAATATTAAACAGTTTATAGAAGTGGCCGAGCAATATAGTCTGAAACGCCTGTCTTTTGACGATGATATACTGCATGCCTTTGCCGGTGTAAAGACAGTGCTGAACCAATCTTTTCATTCGGGATTTCACTACGGTCTGCCAGAAGTATTGTTCGATGCGTCTCTACTATGGGAATCGGACTGGAAAATATCAAATCCACCTCAACTCCGGAAGACACAGAACTTATCACTTCCGAGCTGGTCATGGATGCATATGAAGGGTTCTATCAACACAAGAGTCTGGAAGCTTTTTTCCTGAAGACTTTTACAAAGATACATACTACGAATACATTTATGAGCTGACGCCACGAGTTCAATGGTGGAAAACTAGCTTTAAGAGAGAAATATTACAGTGATTGAATATCAAGGCTTCGATAGCCATGCCTCGATGCCGCCAGGCTGGGACTCAATAATGAATCCTGGACATAGTCGCAGATGGGATGTGCAGTATTCACATACCTGGTCCCAAGGCACAACATATCCCCGCCCGTTCCCGTTTCTTAATAGTGCAGGAGCAAGTTTACCGGATAATGTTTACGATCCGATACTGAGAGGCGTTGCAAAACGAGGTTGGCTGCTCAAATCAAACAAGCTCGATCAACACGATTGTGATACTGAGATATATGGCATATTTAACCTCTGTGCCGGCGACGAAACCTGGGCTGGGATTTTAATTGACGACCGATTGGACCTAGGCTTTCCTCAAAGGTCAGATGAGAAATGTTGAAGTAATTGCAATTGATGAAGGACGGGTTCCTGGTATACTTTTTGACTATGCATTACCTGAGCACGCGATGCTTCTGCAAGCACTCTTTCCAGAGAGCCCGGCCATCCAGCCAAAAGAATGTGAATCACACAATACTCTCTTGAATCGGGAGCTTTTTTTTTTTTGCTATGAATTTTATTTCATTCTATGGATTGGTTGGATTGACGGCATCGCGTATCGGAGGGGTATTGGAAGAGTTCTCAAGAGCGTATGGGAAAGTATGGACCTTGAAGATATTGAAGTATGTTTAGGTTAAAGTCAAATAGGTTATAAGTTGGACATACATGATCTAGTAAGTTAGCATCAATGAATGATTTTTAATTTAAGTTCGAGCTTTCTCTCTGCGCTATTCCAATGCAATGTCGTCCACGCCCGTGTATGATGCATGTTAACTGCTACCACACCCCTTGATACCTGCATTCCACCAACAGAAACGAGATTCCCAAATAAACGCCAGACGCACTTAACTCATACATAAATAGCCGTTAATCGATGTGTATCTCTTTATTCCCTTTATTGTGTAACAAGTTTTCTCAATTCGCCAACTGCCGCCGTCTAAACTCAAACTCGGTATTCGGATTCGGCCCCTTTGTCATAACCAAAGCCATTGGCTGCGGCCGTTTGTCTCCCTTCTTCAGCCTCACCTCATAATTAATGAGAAAAAAAGCCAGAATGAGCTTAATCTCATTCCCAGCAAAGAATCGACCAGGGCAGGCGTGCTTCCCCGCACCAAAGTTGAGATTTGTGTCGTTGAGCGATGTAAACTGCCAGCGGTTGCTCGCCTCGGCCGACTCTTGGCGCATGTGGTAAAATCGCAAGGGATCTAATTCCGTGGGATTAGGGAAAAACTGGTCGTCAATGGAAATGCCCGCTTGGGGGGCCAAGACTCTCGTGCCCGCGGGTAAATGCGTGCCATCCGAGAGGTCGATGGGCTTTATGACCTTGCGGATAAAAGAAGCTGCCCATACTGTTAGGGATTGCACAAACAGGGAAGACGAGAAGTGAAATCGGTTGTTACTTACTGACATTGCCACGGAGGCGTTGAACTTCTCGCATGAAGCTGTCGAGCTTCTTGAGCTTGGTCATGCTTTCCTTGCGAGCCCAGCCATTTTCTACTTCGAGAATTTGGTAGGCTTCTTCTCGCAGCTCTTCCTGAATCTCAGGGTGATCAGCAAGATCGGCCATGCACTCAAACAAGAGGTTATTCGTGGTGTGAATAGACGCCGCAGCCAAGATGAGTTGCAGTCTGGCGTGGACGTCCACATCAGCCTTTTCTTCTTCGGGCAGAGCTTCAATAAGCCACTGCATTAGATCATTCGGAGGTTCATGGCAGGCCGAAATTTCCATGTCGCGAATTCTTTCCTCCAGCAAGGGCTTCAACAAGGATTTGGCGATGTCAACATCTTTCCGTATCTTGCGCAAGTCTGACACGGCGTATTGCGCAATTGGACGAAACCATTCAGGGAAAAACTGCAATTTGATAACAGACATGAAGACATCAATGGCGAAGTCAATAGTGACCTTGAGCCATTGCTCTTCGCGATTCAGCCAGGGTCCAACGAAGGCTCGGCCGCTCAATCGAGCAATCCCACGGAGAGCAAACGGCTGCCACTTGACAGGCGTCCAGTCATCACAAGCTGGGAACTCGGTACCAATGTAATGCTCAAGTTCGCTCTTAAGCTGAGGGATGAGCTCAGCGAGATTCTGCGTTAGGCGCGTTCTAACAAGAAGTGATAGCATATCGCCATTGTGTCCTGGCGTGAAATTGGTGTACTTGGTTTGAAGAGCCTATATCCATTGACTGGTTAGAATTTGGGATGTACAGGGGTGAAGATCGGTATCCTACATCAGCTACGGCCTCTGTGGCACTCAGAACATCCTCGGGCAAACCCTTGATCTCAGCAATAAATTTTGGGGGAATAATTGCCTGAATGCCCTCTGTCGCCTTGATCTGATAAACTTGATCTTGAAACTGTATGAAAGGTAAATAAGTCGCCAAGGCATAAGAGACATAACAAGGTTATGTAAGCTGACCTGTTTGTAGCTTTTGACAATCTGAGATTCTGCATCAAATATCCATTTTAATTTGGAAGTTTTGTAGAAGGGCACGCAAAGCTTGCTAGAATCAGATTTTGATCGCAGGAAAAGCCACACAGAAAGCAGCACAGTGAAGATGGTCAGATAGTAGCCGGTGCGTGGTGTCCAGTAAGCAGACAAGGGCGATGATTCAATCACCCAAGGAAACGACGTCGAATTGGATTGAGGATCCATGGCGGCCGGTTGTGATTACGATGCCGTTGAAAGACGTGTCGTTTTGAATGTAGAGAATGACGAACGATATTAAAGTCAAGTTGTCGTAATAGCTAGCCAGCTAGAGAGAATATAAGCAGCGAATGAGCCTTGGCCATGTGAAACCCGCGTGTCGAGGGAGCAAGATTGTTTTCCTGCAGGGAGAATCAAAAGCGTAGACTCTAGAGACTCCTTGACCGCATATCACCTCCTTGCGATGGAGTTTCACAAGGCAGCCAGCAGACTGTGCTCAAGTATCCCAGATTGGCGCAGGCCGGCCATTAATACCACCAACCAGGAAGCCAGCGAGCGGGTCTCGAAGCAGCTGGGCGGCGATGATTTTGACTAGCGGCGGCTGCTCTGCACGGATTAGACGAAGGTTACAGCCAAATCAAGAAAGATGCAGAAAAGAGAGGATGTAGGAGAGAGAAGATTCACCTCTCAGCCGATCTCATCCGCAGCCCTTATCCTCAACCACCTCCAACCACTGGCCGCAACTAGCTGTAATCAGCTGTAGTAGCACCAGCGCATCTTTACGCGCGCGCCCCTCTGCAATTATCAGGACCGCATCCGATCGGGTGAAATGAGCTGCGAGGGTGGGTTTCTACGAATTGAGAAATGGTCTCAATTCCATCGTCACGGACCGCTGCTGAAACAGGACCAGGTGTGTCTCAGAAGTGTTCGGGAAGAGCTGCTCCCGGGTCTTAGTGCGTTTAATAGCGGCAACACAGCGTGCCACGCGGGGCATCTAATTGTCCACCCGAGGATCGACCTACCTAAAATATATTAACAATCAACTCTATTGGCCTGTTTTGTTTCCATTTGTTTTATTGGATTACTACTGTTAAACTTATAAATTATTAATGATCCCTAAAATAGCAGCATTTGGGCATGGAAGCTGTAGAAGAAGCCGGGGGCGGCACATGTTTTGGTCGCTTGTCGATGTCGATTTGCTCAGCCTTAGCGGAGACGATCCCCTTCTCCCATGTCAGCACCCCCTATGTTACAGATGTGATTCAAATATTGTCTACTTTGCACGGGAATGGACCAGTCTCCTTCTACAGAGAGCAGAGACCTTGCCTGGAGAAAGTTTCCTTTCTTGTTTTTTTTAATGAAAGCCATGCCTAATCCGTTTCGATCGTATTGCTGACTACTCCTACCTAGTGTCTATCTTTATCTCCTTGATGCGACACGGGCTGTGTGTCACTACTGATGGGTACAAGTCAAAATGCGGAGTGCCCCACGCGATACATGTTGATGTGATTAATAAATGAGATTTATTAATGAGATAATAGATACGAAGTGTAATAGCAGTAGTAAAAGAGTGATATGCCTGATGGCCATATACGAGAGCATCTGTCCGTGCTGGATCGCAGTGTTATACTCAAGTCGATTCTCCGGTTCTTAGTATTGTTACATTGCGTGACAAAAGTACGAGCGAGTCATTGTGAAATGCAGCAGCCATGAGGCCATATCACTAGATCGCCTTGCTCTAAAAGCCGAGTAGACATCTTATATACCTAAACAAGCAGATACAATGAAAGACCAAGATAAGATAGAAATAGGCAGCGACTTCTACCAGATGAGGCTAACAGCCTTCATCTTTCCTTCTTCTCCCTTGGGCGCTGTCAGTAACCCATCATCTACTTGTGCTTCGTAGAGGTGCTCAGACCGATGAAACTAGACGGCATCTTGCTTTCAACCAAGTTCATCCGTCCAACAATCTTCAATACCAGCTCTGACTCGCAGACACACGTTATTCAGCACGTTCTATATATAATCTAAGCATTACGCAAACTACCATCTCTAGCCCCATCGAATCTCCCTAACGGGGAATCAAATCCCGACCAGCTATTTGGGGAGTTCCACTCTGAAGGAGAATTCGACCAAATGCAGCACGCTGAGCCAATCATTCCTTGAACCCCAATCACTGGCATGACCGGGATACTACCACCTTCCATGATTTGGTTACGACTATTCTTATAGATTGCCTTGCATCGGGCCGTGTTGATCGTCATGCCGGGATCTCGCATGTGGGCCACTGCAGACTGTTCACTTTGGACGACGTCTCTTTAAAACATGTACGAGTTTTATATTCAAAGCCAGAGGATTAGTATCATCGTCATATCGTTTAAACTTGACGATGAATAAATGTATGCTAGTATGATGTTTATTTATGCTAAAATTTGTCGAAATAGGATTATTGTTTCCAAGCTCTACAGGCTATCAATCATTTCAGTTTTGACGCAATCACATTTAAACCGGCAGCATTAACAAAAAAATATGAATTTTATATCTATAGGTATCTATATGATAAGCTCACTCAAAAGAAAAACTCCAGCTTATGCAGTGCTATCCCTTTTAATTTCCAAACTTCATAAACCCTCTATTACCATCTTTTCCCTCTCACGTTTAAGCACCATAGACCTTGACACGGTCGTCAATGTTCTGGAACTCCTTGGGACCAGCCTCGCCAGACTTGCCACCAAAGACAAGCTGAGCATCCAGTCTCCAAGTAGCGGGGATCTTCCAGGCGGCAGCAACCTTCTCATCAATCAGAGGGTTGTAGTGCTGCAGGTTGGCGCCCAGGCCCTCGAGCTCCAGAGCAGTCCAGACGAGCAGCTGCTCCATGCCCAGCGAGTGGACAGCCCAGGTAGGGAAGCGGTCGGCGTACAGGGCAAACTTGTCCTGCAGGGCCTTTGTGGCAGAGGTGTCCTCGAAGAAGAGCACCGTGCCGGCAGCGCCCTTGAAGAGCGCGAGCTTGTCGGCGGTGGCCTTGAAGTTCTCGGCGGGGACGATGGCCTTGAGGGTTTCAGAGGTGATGTCCCACAGCTTCTCGTGCTCGCCGCCAAAGAGGACGACGGCGCGGTTGGTCTGGGAGTTGAAGGAGGACGGGGTGTGGAGGGTTGCGTCCTTGACGATCTCGTGGATGCGCGAGGTCGTGATGGGGAGGTCCTTGTTGAGGGTGTAGATGGAGCGACGGACCTTGGCCATCTGGAAGAGGAGATCGGCGGAGAGCTTGGCGGCCATTGTGACGTTTGTTGTGGTGGTGGTGTTTTGGTTGAGGGAAGAGTTGAAGGTTGTGAGATTGGACACAAAAAGAAAAGAGCTGAGAAGCTGAGAGAACTGAATGGTTGCGGTGTTTTGCTTTGTAGATGATGTTTGTTTCTGTCTAGAGCAGAGGTGTCAACTACAACAGCGAGGATGGGGGATGGTTATATAGATATTTCAACTCGAGCAACAAGTCGTTGAAAACCCAAAAGCGATCGACTCAAGCCACCCGACCGGACCCCTGACCCACATGGGAAAAAAGAAGAAATCCATATTAATTAGCATGATAGCATTTCAAAACTAGAAGGCGAAAGAAGACGCCATGGACGGAAAAAAAAAGAATGGAGAACCTCTTTTTTTGCACTCCAGCGCATTAGACATCATGACCAAAGCAAAAGGCAAAAAGGTACCTCCGTAGTGTCGTGCTCATCCCACCTCCCTCCCCTTGCCGAAAAAGTCTCCACTTGGGTTCGATGGCAACACATCTTTGAGCCGAAAGAGGCGAGTTGCCGCAGAAGTTTGAGACATACACACATATCGCATGGTATTGCCAGGTGCCGAGTGGATAGCATATTGTTTTTTCTTTTCTTTTTCTGCTCTACAGCTCAAGCAAGAGTCGGGGAAGAAATCTTCCACCGTGTAGCATGGACCTTCTTTTTTTGCAATAAAACAACGGGGCTGCTTCTTTCCACATAGTATCCGATCTACAGTAGATACAAAGTGCCTTACACTCCCTCACCTGATAACAAAGCAATGGACCACTCAACTTAATTTCCTAGCTTACCTAAAGATGAAGAATAGACACATAAGGCATATCATGTAAGCGGAACATAAGAAAAAAAAAATCTAAAGCTTCAGACCTCGGAAGTTCAACGACTCTGTACGGAGTATTTCCATGGAATTGACAGGGGTTGTGGCTAAAGCGGAAACAGAAAAGCCCCACCAAAGCGCGAAAAGAGCCGCGCGCTATTGAGCGAGGAATTGATTAGATTAGAAAAGGCCAGCCAGTTGATTTCCCATCAGTTAACTAAGCATTTATAAGCCTTTTTTTCTCGGTTTGTGCGCAACGGGCCGTTATGACGGCATGAACTCTCCGAGCGCTGTAGGTTTCCACTACCCGTTGTATGTACAATGCTTTTTAGAGTTGACAGGGGCATGTGTGAAATGTGTTCTTTCATTGGATAGGAATCGAAAAGTTGCCGAAATTGTGTTTGTACGTTGCTGTCACTGGTACATGCTCAGTAATGGAAATACGGAATAATTGAATCCTCTTGGTCTTGTAAAGCTTCTTCTTTTACCGGAGATAACATCAATAACATCTCCTATTCCGCTCTTTAAAGTAGACAAAAAAGGTCGTATGTGAACCGAACCAATAGACTGCCGATGGTAAAGCTGACAACTCACTGCAACCTCATCGTAAGCATTGCGATGGCAGCATATTCCATTTCCTACCTATGCATCATCTCGTCCCTCTTCACGCCAATCCCTTTACAGCGACGTTACCAAATCACCGTGTCAAATTGCCTAATTTGGACAATCGTTATCTGACAATTTGGGTTTCCAAATTCTTGGTATAGACAGCCCATCCCACCTCATTCAGATCCTTGGTTCCCAAAAAAGACATTAAATAAGAGAATTCAATTGACAGTATATACGCTTTCTCCCATCCACAGAGGCATGCCCACCCAAACATTTCATTTCCCAGGCATGCTGTTCATTCGATCAAGTATGTAACAACCCCAGAAACAGATAGAAACAAGAAAATCTCTTGTTCAAAAAACGCCAACTCCGTGATGCTTTGTTTCCCCTCCCATAACACTTATTTTCCCCCGAGATGCTTGCGCCCCGGATCAGTGCTTTTTGTCTACTCCCTTCGTTCTAGTGGAGCTATTATATATCCCCCCTCGCCTGGTATTGTCTCCAAAATCCCCCCCCTTCGGCAGGGGACTGACCAATTTCATGTTTTTGCTCTTCCAATTCGATTTTAATCTTTCCCACATGCAAATGCTGAGCCAGTATGGTAAAAGAAAAGAAAAAAGAGAAAATGCAAAATGTTCGTAAATGTTAACGTGTTTCAAGACGTTTCACAAAAGGAAAAGACCATTCAAATAAAAGTTGATGGTCAAAGAGAAGTTGAAACACTTCACCACGTCTCAGCAATATACTGACCAGCCTCCTTCTTGAGCTGCCAGAAATTCCGAGCCTCTTCGCGCTCGAGGTTGCCCTTGGCCATGGCTACGTCCACAAGAGCCTCCTCAACACCCTCGCCCATGCCCTTGGAGCTGCCGCACACAAAGATACGGCCATCCACAGCGTTGACGATGCTCCACACGAGATCGGACTGGTTTCGGACTTCCTCTTGCACGTATCTGCCCTCGCCGCGGCGGCTCTGTACCACCTTCTTCACCTCGTCTTCATGGACACCCCACTCGCCACTGTAGATCTCATCTACCAGCGAGTCTCGAATACCCTGCAACACCCACACCTTGTTGGCGCAGTTGGCCTGCTTCAGGCGTCGCTGCACGAAGCCTCGGAAAGGGGCAATGCCCACGCCGGCTCCAATCAGCAGCATCGGCCCCTCAGCGTTGAATTGCTTGGCCAAAGGGTTCGCCATCAGACCCTTGAACATGGGAATGTAGAATTCCGTCTTTTCGCCGGCCTCTTTGGCCTTGATGAACTTGCGGGCCTGTCGCTCAAAGAAGCCAGAGCCCACGCCCGTTCGAGCTCCCTCGCGCCAGTCTCCAGTCTCATGAACCGTGACGGCGATCTCAATCAGGCGGTGCTGCTTCTGGTCGCCCCTCTGGAAAGTATCGTGAGGGTCATTGGAAAGTGAATAGAAGCGAGGCATGAGCTGCTGCAGGGCTGATAGCAGCTCGTCCATGGGTGGGTGGGCGCTGGGAAATGCATGCAGCAACTGAGAAATGGAAATGCTAGGACCAGATCGGAAGTCGCAGAAAGCACCTTGTCCCTCGGCGGCACAAAGGAAGCTGAGAATCTTCTTTTCGTTGTCTGCGGCAGCGTGCTCGGCCAATACTCGCAGCAGCGGCTTGGTGGGAGGATATGACTGGAGGTCTGCGCACCAGGTGAGCAGATCCCGGCGAGTCGTGACGAGCTCACGGGGCTTGTCGTCTCCCCAGACGGTAGGCCAACGGCCCTTGGTCGTCTTCATCAGCACAGGCTTATCTCGAAGAAAGCGTGGCACCATGAGGGCATCCAAGACGTCCTCGACAACCGCCTGAGAGTTGGGGGCCATGACGCCAATGGCACCGCCGACCTTGAAATCACTGTCTTCCTCTTCGGGGTAATCCGTGATATCCAGGTCAAAGTGGTATGTGCGCTTCTCGGCACCAGGCTTGGTGAGCTCACGGGCCGTGTGAATCTTGGCGGGGAAGACATTATATGGAGGGTGAGGCTGGACGAATCGCGGCGGCTGAATGGTCGTGTCAACAGACTTGAACTTTTCAAGGGGGATCTTGTTCAGCTTGGCGCTGTCAATCTCGTTGTCGCGCTCCAGAGAAATTGCAGAATCTGTAGGAGAAGATGGGCTCGGCGGCTTGGGGACCGAGCTGAACGAGATTGTCTGCTCTGGAAGGTCGGCCAGTTTAGTCAGGACGGTCGGGATGTCGCCAATCTTGAGGCCGAGGGACCGATAGGCGTCGTTATCGGGCTCCGTAACTTTTTCGTATTCAATGCCAGCTGGTCTCGCGCCGCCCATCAAGCAGCAGCCACCACCGCAGCAGCGGGTGACGAACTCGGCCGTCGTCTCTCCCGTGATGCGTTGGATATCACGAGCACTCTGGGCAATCAGTCTCGTTGAAGCGCGTCTTTGACGAGGCTGCTCAACCCGAATGGGCTCATCCTGGTCGTCTGATTCGTCCGAGTAAGTCAACGAGGGTGCTATAGACTCCGCCTTGGAAGTAGTGTGAATCGCCTCGTTCGTCCCGAGGGACAGGTCCTGCACTCGAGCAGATTGCAGCATATTTGCTCTTTTGGTATGGATGTATTCGATAGGTCGAGAAAGTGAAAGGGAGAAGAGTAAAGGAGAAAGAGAATATTGATAAAAGGTCGTAAGAGTCAGCACAGAGAGAGCACTGCGCCTCTTTAGGTAGCAAGATCGGAACCGTCCGCCAAGGCAGCTAGAGGAAAAGAGGAGAGAGAAATCCGGGGCTGAAGAGACAAAGTAACGAAATATGCAAAAGACCCGGGAGACTGGGACTTGTGCACGGATACGGTGAACGGCCCAAGGGGACAAATTGAGTCGTACGAGAATCGAGGTTGGATGGTTTGATGTTCGGCAGAGGTTTAAGGGCTGCTGCGAGCAAGTAGGGCGTGGAAAAAATCCCGAGTACGGCCTATCCGAGGCTTTTGCTAGCTTTGATGGAGAAGCCCGCTAGAGAAATGCGCCGAGCCACACATGCAGGCAAACACACACAGTTTTTATTCGAATTATTTTTACGCATTCAATTGACTTGACCCCAGCGTCCGTTCTACGGAGCAGCCCACTCGACCCGCCCAATTTTCGACGTGCTTAGAAGAGCCCAGAGATTGATTACCAGGAAAGGTTCCTTGTGCCAGTGGCCTTGGGCGCTGCTGATTGGCGGCATGGCCGCGCCGGGATGGGCGGTGGAACGCCACGATGAGCTAATAATGAATGATTGATTGCTGGACACTGATTGATAAAAATTTCCCAACGCTGCACCCGCATTACTAGTGCTGGCATAATCAGAGCGAAAAGCACACAGTGCAGCAGTGCAGCGCAGTGCAGCGCAGTGGGAAGAGCCGGGCGCATTGCCGCTCTTTATCAATCAATGACGCATCGTTGTCGCACATTCCAGGACACTTTTGGGCAACCCGCGTTTGTTACCGGGAGAGGCGGCGTCTGAGGGCGTCGTTTGTCTTTCTCTTTTGATTTCTCGCCTCCCTGGAATGCAATTGAGATATCCATATTGCTCCGCGTTAAGCCGGGTCTACAGGATAAGGGACTTTTTCGCTACTGCTAGTAACTGAGTAGGAGCATCATTCAATTGCACCGATCGCCGGATCCCCCGCCCCATCTTTTGCAGGGACCCCCAACATTGTCGGGTTTTTGCGCCTTTTAAACCTGGTTCTCTCCAGGAGATCCATCGCTTGCTGGAGCGGCAGGAAGCGGCAAAGGCGACCAAAGCAGTAAGCTGCTGATCATTGAGTCCTACCTCGATGCGAGCTTGCCTCTGCAAGTTTGCGCAGTAAAAGCAGCCACAGCCACAGCAGTATCGGCTGAATCGATCGGGAACTGCCTTTGCCACCGCCAAAACGTTTGGGAGCAAGCAGAGGCTCAAATAGAAAACGTGTTTTCCCCTTCTATGGAGCAGAACAAAAGCACTAAAAAAAACAAAAGAAAAAAAATCGGGCTGTCATACCAACTGGAGACGGGCGTATTTGGGTTTGTGCTTCTCCGGGGGGTTGGTTTGCGTTACGCCAATCAGCACGCTGCTTGCGCCATTCCCAAACCGCCAAATGAGCGCCAATGGAAGAGAGCAGCAAGTAAGAAAAGGGCGCTGCGGCCGTGCATGAAAACATGGGGGTCAATGCTGCGTGGGAGCGAATTATCTGATCCATCTTATCAATCCCATCTAATCTTGTGTGCTTGTTTGCTCGGGCACGTCTCCTTTTGCGGAGCCCAACATCACGGACGTGTCTCTGATTCAAGCGTGCCGATTTCGGTATTCTTTTTATGTTGGCAAATACCTAGGTAGGTACCGTAGTAGCAGGACGGGCCATCGTACTCCGCTTGTACTCTTTGTACTCTGTGATAAAATTTGCCATGTGCCATTTGCTGCTCATCTCACTCTCCCATTCCTGCCGAGCCAAGGCCAATCACATAGATCGCTAAAGACGCAGCTGTTGGCAAACAAATCATACCAAGCATGTGCTTTCTAGTCCATATAAGAGAATAATGCGTGCATAGTGCATGCCAAGCGGCCCTAAATTGGTACTCCGAAAAGGAGTGAAGAGTAAGACAGTATAGCATAAGAGGTTATCGGTGAAGCAGCCTCAATGGTAGTACTGTACGACACTCGGTGATACCTTGCAACACCGGCGGTGTCACCTCAATGCAACGCGGCCTCGTGTCTCAGCAGCCCTTTGATAATCTAATCTCCCATCTGATAAGATCTAGCTGAAATTGCGGTGAGAATGAGAGACGAAAAAGGGACGCTTTGGCAGCAGCTGTACTACGGGGTGTTGCACGCTTCAAGCCCTTCTCACATATGTCAACGAACCCGCCCTTGTACGACCTCGACCCGCCCTGCGACGCAAACTGATCAATCATGGTAGCCCAACAAAAACCTTCCCTCCGCACGACTTCCGTTAACCTTTTTTCCCCCTTCCAGTTAATTCCCAGTAATGTCTCTTTGCTATTCAGTAGGTTCATTAGATCTGCCACAATTTCCGACATCTTGTGATGAAGCTTACCCAGTGGCGTGACATTTCCTCCTTTCAACCCGCATTCCGAAAAGCGAATACCATAGAGATTTGCGAATACGAATGTCAATCTCCAATCCCTAAAAGCAATTAGCTTAGCATTCCAAGGGAGCTTGTGCTCTAATTCATTTGCTTCTCCCCTTGGTTCATCTGAGTGATGTCTAGATTAACCACCCACGATGAAGTACATGTATTATACGACGCTATCAATTATCTCAGCAATCTTCTACAACATAGGCAAACTCGGCTCCATTTACTGACTAACCTGGATCTAATGCTTTAAGCTAAATCACTCCACCATTCTTTAACACACTGAACATTCTAATCTGGCTGTAAAGGAGAGTTCCTCGCCGCGTTTTACTTATAATAAAGGTGATGCAGACATCCGAATACGCATACATGTAAGCCATGCATCACGTGACACATATATGCCACTCCAACAGCTGCATTAGCGCAACGCTTTTGTTATATAACGAAAAGATGTTGTAATGAAATAAAAATAAAATAAAAAAAGAAATTAAAACAACAAAAAAATAAAAACATACAACAGCCGGTGTTCGCTGATGGTCACCCACTCAACTACTAATCTGCCGGTTAGTGGCTTATCTATGGGGGAGCAGACGGGACCCCGAGTTTTCCACTACCTATGGTCGTATGTGCCAGGAATGGTGCTGGATCTTCTTATATTGATAGCCAATGTTCGCTGATGGTCACCCACACAGCTCAGGGGATGCTTTCGGCGTATTGTTTTGTTGCTTTTGCTCTGGCGCGTACGGAGGTTTTTACTCGGTATCTAAATTTGACAGCGCTTCTTCGCAATATCCACTCCAGGTCGGAAGTCACTACGCGTGTCTGGTACCCCAGCCATACAGCGGTAATTGTCATAGCCAGAGAGGACAGACATGGGCATTTTCACCATGTAATACCAAGTAAGTATTGATCAACAAGGTTGATTATATTCTCTGGAACCGCAGGTGCTAGTGGCCAGTTCGGATGCTAGCTGCGGCGCCGCTCCCTATATCCTGGGCCGTGGTGCCAAGGTAACAGGGGGTTGGCAACACGGACGTACGAGGAGCAACGATGGATAGGCAAAGCGATTGATATCATATCGCCATGCACATTACTTCTCGTATTGATCACCGGCATAAAAAATAAAAAAATACCAGAATTCTTTTGACTATACGCCACAGGCCCACAGTTGATATAAAGGATAGTAGGTAGGCGTAAGCCAACGTTCCAGCGCTGTAGCTGTGTATTCATCTATATAGTATATTAGTTTGAAATATGGGATATAGGAAATAGCCATGCAAGTCCCGTGAGGGCGATTGCTCATCCCTCGAGACTAGCATCGAATATTAAATACTATCTAGTGATAAAGGAGATGAAAGAGAAGACAAGAAATCAAAAGATTTTCGACAACACACCGCCGGTGGTACCAGCGCCTCGGCAGTTAGTATAGTAGTACATCAAGAAAATTTGAAGCATTTTTGGAAAGGGTATCATGGCCGTTCGAAGCAGCCTCATCGTTGCATCCGGCCATGGTCCCATCTAACGACCCCAGCCATCGTTCTTGCTGTCAGACTCACTGACAGAGCGGCTGTCGTTGGTTACTGTCACATGCGTGGTACGAGTGATGGCAGGGGCGTGTGAGCAATGGTGCAAACGCTCCGTCGACTCTGATAGGTTCTTCATGTCCATTCCCTCCTCCTCTAGCTGATAATAATCCTTGTTTGCGGACACGGACGTCTTAGTGGTACCACCGCCGCGAGAATAACCGCTTGAAACTTGGTTGGATCTGCCGCCAGAGTGTAACATGCCTGTTCCCTTCTTGATGGCAGGGATAATGTCCGCTTCTTGAATAATCTTGGGAATGCAAGGCACGCAGAGAATGAAGAATCCGCATGTCATTTCGGCCGAGGCCCAAAACACGATCGGGCCAAGCGTGTAGATAGAGTCGGGGGAGTTACCGTGCTCCACTGTCACGTTGACTCGGAAAGATGCTGCAACGATAGCACTAAAAAGAACATGATAATTAGAATATGAGCTGTTTGATTTTCACAAGCAAAAAGAAATCATGTCCATCCAGTGAGATTTCAATTAAAAGATGGGCTTTACTCACAGCACACCCATGCCAAAAATGGCAGCAACACCAAGTCTCTTCTGCCACGTCATCTGCAGGGTCCAGATAGTATGCTGCGGCAGACAGAACATGGCAACATCAGATCCAAGCTGAATGCTTGCAGAAATGACTTGTAGCGTATACAGATTCCAGCATGTACCAGGGACTGTAAAATCCCAGATGCGCTGATGCGGAGTGCACTGGAGGTTGAGAGCAATGATGATGGCGATGCCAGCCCCAATCTGGGTGACCGAAATCACGACGGCCCCCCAAAAGAAGAAGCTTTTGGTTTTTGAAGTGGGAATAAACAATCGAACCCATTCAATCATGATGGCTACTTTTAGCAGCGGAAGGACGAGGGAGTAAAAGACACCGAAAACGAACACCCACTGCATGTGCGGTATATCAGTTCTCTGTAGTTACAGAGCGGAAATATTCAAAGGCGACTGCTTACGTAGGTCGTTGGAATGACGTCTTTGAGTCGGACATTCCATGCGTGAACAAGGTAACCAGGATACTTGAGCATCTCAAGCGTCGGAATAATAGCGCCCCAATAGCAACCCTATTCGAGTATCAAACACAAGATTAGCCACGACACACTCCTCGTTTTCTGTAGGGGTAACATGATGGGTCACGAACATAAGCCAGTATAGCCATAACTATATAATGCAAAGACGCAGTTAGTAAACGCGTATACAGCACGACGCTTGACATGATAAGTGAACTGTCACCATGCATCGAAAATCGAGTAAACTTACTTTCTTCTGCCTGGAATTTCTTGGCCAAAAGGACTCGGCCGTAAATTCGAAGGGCAAAGCATAGCGTCGCGACCACGCAAGTGAATATCTGGACGCCCAAAGCAAGTCCGTTGCTATTCGGAGGATTGTCCAGTATCGAGACCTCGCCAGGAGGTGCCGGAATGGTAGGGCCGTTGAGATCCATGATGAGATAGGGTTTAAGTTTGCCAAGACAGCGTGTTGGGAGAAAAAGCAGCAATGTTTTCCGTCAATTAAAGATAAGATGTCTGCTCGTCTTTGGATGGACGTCCTCCCTATACAAGACTAACTGCTGCGTGCCGCGCTCTGGTCAGTCTACGAACACTCTTCGTCTGTTTAACCTCTCCTCGTCACGTAGGTGGAACTTTGTCCAAGATAAAGTTGTTGGATGGAGATAGCTAGTTGAACTTCAAGAGAAAGAACGTTATATCCAGGCGGGTCCCTTTCACAAATCAGAGGACGGGAACTGATGCTCGTACTATTACGGCCAATGCGTAATCTAGCATCGTCCCAGGATTCGAAATGAACACAACCGGGTTCACCATGCTGCTTACCAGCACTTGCTGCACTTTTCCATACGAGTAAACGGAGTACTGAGCCGCTGGGATCAGTAACTACTGCAGTTGGTTCAAGCCGCGGTGTTGCCTGTGGTCTTACTGAAAACTCTTCATGGATTACTTTACCCATTTGCATTAGCTTCATTCTGTACGTGATTCCCCTCAGTGATGTGTCAGAAAATATTTCCTAAAAAAAATTGTAGATCATCCTCGTTCGCCGGTCCTTCAATGTCACCTACCATCCCTTGATCATCTTCGGCTGGAGGAAAGCAAAGCAGGCCGGCTTGTGACATGGTCCACCCTTGCTCAAATTGTCGCAACTCGGCATCATCCACATTTCAGCCATTCTAGGTTAACACCGCATCCTCCGGAAGCCGTCCGCGCGGACCGCGGGGGTTAATCGGCCAAAACCCCGACTAGAGGCCCGGGATGAAAATCCCATCCCCCCCATTGACGACAGTACCGGGATCACTAAAGCCAGCGCACGGGATGAGGTTCCCTAGACGTAGAGCGTTGTCTCACATTGCCCTTGCTCGCAGGTGATAAACCGTGCTAAACAGTGTGGAGCGTAGATGTCGATAGCGTTGAATCCATGCGACAGCCGAGAGGGTGTCTACCAGCGCCGAGACACTGATACTACTACTCACGTAGCCCCCCACGTTGGTAGTATATTATACACGTATCTACTGATGCTGAATCCCAAAGGAACTATAGGTATAAAACTCGCTGAGATTGGTAGGTAATGCCCTCTGTACACATAGATATATGCACATGTGTGGAGCATGAAGGTACACCTGGCAGCAGCAGAACTTGTACCTTACCTACCTACCTAGTATGTGTCTGCCTCAGCAAATGTACTAGAAAATACGGAGTACATACACAAGGTATATTCTCATTGTACTGTATGTAGGCCCGTATGAGCGGCAATTCTTCCCCTGAATTCTCCACCGGAGCGGCATTTGCCATCGGGTTTCCTTGTTACAGCCAGGTTATGAAGTTAACAAGGATCTCGTTGGAAGAATACCGCTTCTCAGTCTCCATGGTAGCATTCAACGGCGTCTTTTAGGTATTAATTCAGGAGGGGGAACTGGGATAGCTTGGAATCTATCATTTCTGACTACGTTAGTTTCAAGACTTGGCTCATATGTCGCATTAACTGACCTGATTGCATGTATCGAATCCAACTTAGCGTCTTCGCTTGACACGATAGCGTTGCTCGAGAGGAGGGGGAGAAAACACACCGTAAAGATAGTCTTGATTCTACAGATAACATATTTAAAGACATTGAAGGGGAAGCAATGAATTTCCAAATGAAAGCAGATTGAGAGCAAGCTGAGAACTCTATACCCAACCAATAACGCCATCTTCTAATACTGAGCTTCACCCCCTATTACATAGCTCAGTTTTCAATTTTTTTTTTCCAAATCTCCTTTACGCCATCAGCCGATAGCCATCAGCCGATACCATGGCACCCAAAGAAGATGTATTCCATATTCATCCATTCGGATGGGAAAATGGTCCCGAAGAGGAGAGATTCAAAGTTTCTACTCTGGATTACCTCTCAGTCATCACTTATAACAATTATGCATTGTTCTTCAAGATTGACGACGCGGCCAAGCCTCAGGCTGTTGAAATCATGAAGGAAGGCCTTGCGAGGACTCTTGGTCAGGCAAAACATCTATGTGGAACTATTGAAAAGGATTCTGATGGTGGCCACTCGTACGTTAGCAAGAAGAATAGCACCACCCGCTTGTTCGTACAGTGGCTCGATGCACCAGAAGATGCTGACAAGTACCCGTCCATTGACGATATCGAGAAGGCGAACTTCAGTGCGGTGTCTCTTGGTAACCTTAAACTCTGGAGTGTTAATCCAATGACCTATGGTGAGAAGCCCGAGGCTCACCCTGACGCTAGCCCTGTTGTGGCTGCATTCAAGATGAACTTTGTCAGGGGCGGATTAGTCTTTAATATGCATCACCATCACTACTCTAATGATGTTATAGGCTGGGCCGGCTATACTCGTCAACTGGCGGAAAACTGTTATGCTGCCTTACACAAGACTCCCTTTCCAGCCTGGGATCCCAAGAACCAGGATCTTTCGCCCTTCATTAAGACAGAGCCACCTGAAGATCAGAAGGTGGATGGGCCTCCGGCACCAGAACGCCATCCCGGCCACATTCAAGGAGTGGCTCTGCTCTTCCACTTGCCCAAGAGCAAAGCGGCCAAGTTGAAGGAGCTGGCCACGCCAACAGACGGGTCATGGATCTCTACCTATGATGCCTTCTCTGCTTTTATATGGCGTACGGTGACTCGTGTCCGTGCCCCTATATTCAACCCGGATCCAGCATCAAAGATCTTCTGGGCGGAGGCCATCGACATGCGCAGGCGCTGGCACAGCCCTAAGGTCACTCCACGAATTCGGGGCAATGTCATGTTCGCGGCTCTGTCCACAACCGCCCCTGTCAAACAGCCAACAATAGCTGAGGTTATTTCAGAGTGGCCGCTGTCCAAGATAGCCCAGTACGTGCGCCAGATGACGGCCAGTGTTACCCAGGAGGCCCTTGACAAGACGTTGGACATGGTGGCCACAGTTCGCGATAAGACAAGCCTTAATATCCGCATAGACTCCCTGCCACCTATGTCGATTCTTCAGACCGACCACCGTGATGCTAGCATGGCCTCGACTGACTTTGGCTTCGCAAAGGCTATTACCTATCGCCACCTTACAGATCGTATTACTGAAGGTGTCATTATTGTTTACCCGCCCCGCAGCAACGACCCAGAGTCAGATGAGGGCCCAGAAATGTCCTTCTTCTATGAGAAGAGATTAGCACAGACTCTTATTGAGGACCCCGAATGGAACGAGTACTTTGAGTTCAGAGGTGTTGATGCTGAGGATGCTACTGCTGCAGCGGTCCTCAACTAGTTGGAGTCAACGACAAGCAAAAGTCCCTAACTGTTGGATCCCCCCTGTGTTTGTTTGTGTAGTTATTGATGTTTACCCCTGGGCTTCTATTTTAGCATATACTAGACACAGAGTTGACACACAGACACAATTTTTCTCCTTTGTTTCGTATAACACATAGCGAACGCGGACTCTGAATCTGCAGCTCCTACCGTCCTATTGCCCAGAAGGGATTCATGTAATTAGCTTGCTTAGTGGACGTTGATAATAAAAAAAACAAACATACAAAAACCAAACGAGGACTACTAGTAAGGTACATAGTGTGGCAACTCATGCAAGAGTCGCATGATTCCAGCATTTTTGACAGTTGTTTGTAACCAACCATATTTTCATCACAAGCTACCTAGGTAGGTAGTAAAGATTAGGCATGTGCTGTATATCTACTTCGTACGTGAATGAAGCGAGGCAGATACAAGGTAGTGCAAATAGTACATGTACGTACAAAGTAGAGCAATAGTACGGGTACTATCATGGATGCTAGACAGAGGCAAGAGTTAGCGTGATCCCCGGTCCGAAAATATTACATGTCAATACCTCTAACAGCGACGGCTGCCTCGGCTCCAGTAAGACAACTTAAATACCATCTTGTTTTTGCGGGTACGCGGCAGTTTCTAGCGATGGTAACCAGGGGGAGGGGAAGCCATGGTCGGTAAAATGCCTGCTTTGGAAAATGCTGGGGGAGGATTCGTTCGGGCATTGACATCAAATTTCTGTCATTGAATCTAATTAACTCCAATCTGTCAGATTGGACAACGTTGACGGATTACTATACTATGTGTAATACCAAGAGCCCAGTACTTGGTATGTGCATGCATAGGTAGTATACAGTTTTCCTTGTTCGTGATATCAGATGCCAACTGTCGTTCGTATATGAGCAGTCTCCTATATGAAATATTTTGAGAGGGAATCATACGCTTGGACAAGACTAAACAAGATTTTACGGGTATACTAGTGGTAAAGATCTGCACCCGTTGTAGCCCTTCGGAGCGAACTCACGTTGTTTTGTAGCGTAACGTTATCAATTATGGGGATAGCACCAAGGGTATTGGCCAACTTCTTGTTTTCTTTTCTTCGGAGCATGTTTCAACGTCGACTTTCAAAGTTTAGCTCCATGCTACGTGCTTCAAGTCTATCGCTAAGCCTGTCTAAGCCTCTGTCGATCGCTTTTAGCACCGATGTCCTGTCTAGACCCCGGTACGGAGCCGTGAATCCCCACAGGGCGAGAACAAAAGGCCATCTCATAAGGCGGGAATTTGGAAATTCGGTCACGGTAAGTGGAAGCCAGGGAGCCAGGGAGGCTGCATTTCCAGGATGACGTGCTCCTTTTATCTGCTCCATCTAAAAGTGATTGTCTTCAATGCAGGGTAGAGGGGCCCAGTGCAGGGCTACTTGCATGCATTGGTTTGACTAGTACTAGGATTTATCGCCAGCAGTTACTGTATGACTACTCATATGTGCTGGGGTACTGCACAAGTGCGAATTACGCAGTTCAGCCAGCTACAGGGTTGACTACTCATATGTGCTGGAGTACTGCAAAAGTGCGAATTACGCAGTTCAGCCAGCTACAGGGTCATTTCTTTCCAATAGATCCTCACAAACTTAGTCTTCTGTAGGAACCAATCGCCGTCCTTGAGCTTCCACGTCTCGTAATAATGTCCTCCGCCAGTACCATGCACCCCTTTGTTAGCCTCCTTGGTACCGACCAGATAAGTTACGCCGAATATGGCCTTGATCTCGTCTGGGGCCACCAGCTCTAGCTCTGGATAGCCAGCAACATGCATCGTCTGGATTGGCGCGAATATCCTGCTGAAAAATGCCACCCAGTCTGCCAGCGAGGTCCAATGGTACTTAGTGTCATTAAGGTGGACGATGTTATCATCTTCATCAACAGCCGTAAAGGTGAAGTCAGATAACATAACCTTGTCGGCCAGGCCCCAGTTATTGGTGTCGGCGAGACGGCAATATAGCGCCTTTTTGCGGATAATGATTTCCGCGGCGCCAGCTGGAAGAGCGAGAGCCATGGGTTGAACCTGCTGGCTGGGTTGGATATCTAGAGAGTGTGGAGAATTTGTCAGACGAAAAAAGAGACTCTCCGGAAACACGACAGCAGCGTATGGACTTACAAGTTGCTGAGTGGAAAGATAGTGAGATGATTTTCACATGCAGGTCATCATCTGCGGGTAATGCGGAATGTTGCCCCTGAGAAATGTCGGAGGAAAGTGGAGAGAATAGCTTCTTTCAGGGTATGGATATAGATGCTGGCTATCGTGCTCCTGTTATATGTTTGATTTCATGCTAGTGAAGAACCTTCACAAATGCATCACACGACCAACCATTCAGTTAGTAGCTGAACCAACGCGCATAAGCATGAATTAGAATGCAACAGGATGCGATAACTCGTATGTTCGAATCCTTCAGCAAAACTCCACTCCTTCATTGACCCCGGTCCTCGCATAGGTAGGACATGGAAGAAAGCGATTTAGCTTAATAATTAGGACCAACTCATACAAGTATATGAGAGCCAGCAAGGCCCATGTTGAAAACTGGAGACCGTATGCGGAGCATCCTGAGAAAACCCAGGGGGTTATAACACCCATGTTGGCTTAAAAGCTCCAGGAAAATGTCGCGGAAAAAGACCGACAGCCGGGACGACTCGCCAAACTCGCTAATACACTCTCAAAAGCGCGGCAGCGTGATAGCTTAGCCATCTTAAGACGACCGAATATCATACAAGCTAATAGACCTGTAAATTTCTGTGCTTAAGATTCAATACCTGCGCGCAACGGCAAAAAACTAGGCATTCAGCAGTTCAACACCATGCGATTTCTTTGTCTCCACGGGCGTGGAACCTCCAGCCAGGTATGTTGGCCGACTTTTCGCCTCCAAAAAGATATGGTCACCGAGTTCCGGGTTGCTAACGTATTCTGGCTAGATTTTCGAGCTGCAGACCGGTAAGACTATTTTGAAACCAAAGCTACTGATATACATATGTTAACCCATACGTGTCGACTGGCAGCGAGGCTCCGAGAAGAACTCAGCAGTCATGAGTTTGTTTTTATAGATGGTGTTGTGTCAACAGAGCCGACTGAAGGTGAGGCCATCTACTGCCTACCCTGGAACCAAAGAAACAAACACTGAACATAAGCACATGTCCATCTAATCAATCTCCCCGGCGCCCTTTCCCCCCTTTATTCTATATTTCTAGTGCAAGTATACTAAAGACTAACTACTACATGTACGTGTCTCTGCCTCAGGGGCCGAAGCTGTTGTTGATGAATTCTTTGGCTGGTTCGACAAGCCCGTCAACCAGGCCCAATCGCAAGAACTCCTCCTCGGCCTTGTGGAATTCATCGCCAACGACGGGCCTTTCCAGGGAGTCATGGGCTTCTCAGAAGGCGGTATAGTCGCGGCAATGCTCCTCGCTGAAGACGCTAGACAGGGCTTTGCAGGCTTCCGGTGCGGGATTTTTATAAGCGCCGCGCCGCCATTGGATCCCGCCGCCATTTCCCAAGAGCCGGCGTCGCTCAGATGCCTCAACCCTGCCGTGGACGGGATCGCGATCCGCGTCCCCACTGCTCATATCATTGGTTCCAACGACCCGCTTGCCCACTTGTTTGCGTTGTCGCCCCTGTCTGGCCTCTGGACCAGCAGCGGCATGGATCCGGAGAAGCTGCACCAGTCGCTGTTTCAACTGTGCAATGACGAGCGGGAGCTGTTTTCCCATCAGCTAGGGCATGCGGTGCCCGGGGCAAAGTCGGCCGAGGGACTATCAGGGGCTCTTCGGGCCATTGAGCGTACGATTGAGCGAGCACAGTCGGGATGAAGAACGTTGACGTCTAGGAAGAATTACTCGAGGGCGAAAGAACACATATGAAGAGGTTCTTTTCCGCAAACGGCGTGATGATATCAGCACGCAAGTCTTAGAAGACGAGTAATCGGTAGCATAGCAATTCATGTGCGTATAGCAAGACAAAGAGAATACGCCGGAAAAGACATCATATTCGCATCTTGCTTAGCAGGTATAATGTAATGAGCAATTTCTTACTTCTTTTCTCTTGCTTTGCATGCCAAACAAGGGTCTACCCAAAAGTGCACTTACTCCATTTGGTAGTCCGTATATTTCCCCCGAGGCTCTCTCCATGATCTCGGCAGACAAGTACCGCTCTCCAAGCTATGATCTCGGCAGACAAGTACCGCTCTCCAAGCTATGATCACCGGCCGAGCAGCAGCCTGGAAAATTGGACCTGGTCCTGATTCCCGGGAGCAATCCCGACCTAAAGGCTAAACGTCTAAACCTCCCGGGGTAACCTTGTAAGCCGGCCCTACAGTCGACCACACCGATCTTGTCAGGCTTGTTCACCCACGGACCATATCGATCGCAGCCCACTTAGTACGAAGCAATTGCAAACGTACCAAGTCACTTCCTTGAATTGGAATATGGTTGATGGGAACTTCACTCCCACCTGCCTTAGTCCCGGGCAATCTTCACAATTGTCAGACTAACAGTTTGACGCTACCTAGTCACTCACAGATACTGTACAAATCTAGAATATAGAAGGGGGCGGCAGGCTGCCAGTGCCAGGGCCGAAAATTGGAGCGCCGATGTTAACGTATCACCCAGGCGGGATTCCGTGAAACTGGTTCGGTCCGGTATTTGAATTCCGTATAACAGGGACGCGCGGTTGTTCAATCAGGAGACTGGAAAAGAATTAAGGGTTAGCAATTTGTTTTTTTCGCTAAAATTGAGCTGGTCAGGGACGACCAAGCGTTGGTAGTTTTTCAAAAAACTTGGTGTGGCTTCAAATGGAACTTTGAGTACCTAAGGCAGATGAATTAACAGGTAACAACCGTACTGATTGATTGTACCAGCAAATGAGCCCACGTCTTTCTCTAGTTGACTGGCCATACCTACAATCGCCAGAATGGTCCTTGTTTTCGGATCAGACCAGCCAATGCTGTGCATTCCTGGTAGCGGAATAGTGGTAGTGTTTCGACTACACTCGGATTGGGCGATCTGGGAAGGATATTCCCGCGGACTCCGCAACCCGTGCATTGATTCGCTACCAATTCATTGACATAGTCTCGTATTCTATCACCGGTCATCCCCCCCGTCAGGTCCATATCATCTTTTATGGTGGGACGTTCGGTCCAGTTTTGCCAGCCACCCGAGAGTTTGGACCCCTGATACTGGGCCTTGACGATGTGATCGTGACCGTTCGGTTTGCTGGGCCATTTTAATCACCTGTATCCGTATGAATGTGATGACAGCTGATCCGAACAGCAGTCTGTGCGTTCTAAATTTATATACTTTGCATGAAGTTCCAAGAGAACCAATATTGGGACACTACAGCAAGTCAACAACCAACAACATCTCAAAAAACTTTAAACCAACACCAACAATATATAACAACAACAAAGTCCATAAGCTAGTGAGAATAAACGAGCCCCGGGAAACGAACGAGTGATAGATTGACTGACTGTTTTGCATAGTAGTAACAGACTACTCCGAGCTCCCTGTTTGTAACCGAGAGACCCATCCGGGCCTCGTCCTCCATCTTCCCCGGAAACAGCAAGTACCTCTGCTAAGGAGGACTTTCTTAAGCTTGTCAGCGTCATTCGGGAGTTACTTTGCGCCGGCTGGGTCCACTAGGGGCTATTCAGATTATCGCTTGATCCCATGATAGCATATCTGGCGGTATCTCGGTGGGATAGGAGGGCTCTGAGAATCACTTCGTGTACTTAGCCTCCTTGGGATGTTTTACAAAAAATGGGACGCTATCTCTGAAAAGACGGTCTCGCAAAGTAGAAAAAGGGCATCCAGTCCTGCCTTGAGTTCTCCAAGGCAAGCATTCCATACTGCTGCAGGCACTTATCCTCCATTACTCCCATAAGACGAAACATTGTTGCTCAACATTTTGTTCTTTGTCATTGCTATTGGGTATAAACCAATTTCTTCTATCATCATTATCACCATACATATCCTACATCAATATCGTTATTAAAATGGCACAAACCACATCCCAAATCCCTGACCAAGGAAACGGCGACATCGCCGTCGTCGGATACTCCTTTAGACTCCCACAGGACGTAAATGATGACTTGAGTTTCTGGGACGTCTTGGAGAACCGACGAAATCTGATGACCGACTGGCCTGAGTCTCGCATGAATGCACAATCATTTTTGGACACAAAACCAGACAAGGTAAGAAGCTGGTTCACAATCTCTCGAGGCCTTCAAGCCTCACGCTGATATCTCGCTGACTTGGCTTGGCAAATTGTACAGCCCTTCCCCAAAGGAGGACATTTCATTACAGAGGATATTGCTGGCTTCGACGCACCCTTCTTCTCGGTCACAGCGAAGGAGGCTGCGGCCATGGATCCGATGCAACGCTTGACTCTGGAGGCATCATATCGGGCATTTGAGAAAGGTAAGAAGCACCAAATTCCAAGATTCTTTAGGGTGATTCCTGTAGTAGGCAGCCGTGATGTCCTCCTGTCTTTGTACTTTCTTATTTCAGCTGTGCTACTGTCTTTGCCGTATCATGTTTGTGACTACATGTTATACTAACGGTGATACTCACAGCCGGATTCCCCACCGAAAACCTAAAGGGATCACAGACTGCTGTCTTCCATGCCTCCATGTTAGAAGACTATGCGAGGCTGGTAGCAATGGATCCCGATAATGCAGAGCGGACAGCCATTACCGGTGGTACAGTCTCCTGCGTGATACCCAATCGTGTCAGTTGGTATTTCGATCTGCGTGGACCGAGTGTTCACGTCAACACGGCGTGTTCCAGTAGTTTGGTAGCAGTGGATATGGCGTGTAAGACATTGCGTAGCGGCGATGCATCATGTGTGAGTCAATCAATTTCATCCACCGATCCCTCTCAATGCCCAACCCCCCTGCAATGGAATGTTCGGAAGAAGCTTCCGTGACAAGTCTTCTTGAAAAAGGCAAAACGGCTAAGTCGTATCCCTGCATTAATAGGCCCTTGTTACCGGAGCCAACCTGCTGCTGGACCCTGCCATTTTCCATTTGCTGTCGAGCCAGAATTTCCTGTCACCGGACAGTCGCTGCTACAGCTTTGACCACCGCGCAAGGGGATATGCCAGGGGTGAAGGCATCATTGCCGTCGTGCTTAAGCCAATCGCCGCGGCCGTCCGAGATGGTGACATGATTCGGGCTGTTATCCGTGCAACGGGCTCAAATCAGGATGGATATACTCCGATTTTGACGCAGCCGAGTCAGAAGGCGCAAGAAGAGCTTATTGAACATGTCTACAAGCAAGCCAATCTTTCGCTCACCGACACGCGATATGTTGAGGCCCATGGTAAATTGAACCTTCAAGCAAGGACAAATTGAAATGGAGGCCTTTGCTAACACTTAATACAGGAACGGGGACTCCGGTAGGAGACCCGATAGAAGCAAGGGCTATAGGAAGAGTATTTCGAGGATACCGATCCAAGACAGAACCGCTATACATGTCAGTCGCTATTTTCCCCTTCATTTTGTGACATTTGTTAGCTCTTTGAATTCAGGGATGCTGTTCTGCTAACACGGCTCACTGTAGTGGCTCCGTCAAATCAAACATTGGCCATCTTGAAGGTGCTAGTGGCTTGGCTGGCTTACTGAAAGTCATTTGTGAGTTGCCATTTGTTGCATGCAAGATAATGTGTCAATATGATAACTGATATTTGGTCTCCAGTGAGTTTGGAGAGGGGTGTCATTCCGCCTAATGCACTCTTTGAGAAGATCAACCCTGCAATAGACGCAGACTTCTGGCATATCTCGGTATGTTCTGACCCTGAGTGATAGCCCCATACGTATTGCAGATGTTCTAATTCGGCATACATTCCAGATCCCAACTGCAAGCGTCTTCTGGCCCAGCCAAGGTCTGCGCAGAGCCTCCGTCAACTCTTTCGGCTTCGGCGGCTCTAACACCCACGTCGTAATCGATGATGCGCTGCATTATTTGCGCGAGAGAGATTTACCCGGCAATCACTGCACACTTACAGTTCCTGAGAATGTAGCTGGTGAATTAGTATCGCCGCCATCGCCGATTATCGATGGCCGTCTTGAAGACTTTTCTGACTTTGACCTCTCTGTTGACTCTGAGAAGACTGCATATACCAAAGCATCGTCGCAATCTTCTACAACAGAACGTCTTCCAAAGCTCCTTGTGTGGTCTGCTGCAGACGAACAAGCAACCAAACGTTCCATACGTGACTACGAGCTCTTCTACAATGAGAAAATCGCAGGCAATCGTATCAAGCTTGATCGCCTGGCTTACACGTTGGCTGCCCGCCGAACACATATGCTCTGGAGAAGCTTCGCCATTGCCGTAAATGACCAAGATGGCACGCCAGGTCTTGATGCCGTGAAGCCTATGAGGAGCTCAGCAGATGCAACACTGGCGTTTGTGTTTACTGGACAAGGAGCCCAATACACAGGCATGGGATGGGACCTAGTGAAATACCCCGTTTTTGCAGATACTCTTCAGAGGATTGATAAGATCTACGAGAGCCTTGGATGCACATGGTCCATCTTTGGTAAGAGAACCCATACCATACCCTAGCTTGATAATCTATTCGTGTGTATGGCTAACAAGCAAATTCTTTCGCGTTACAGATGAGTTGCGCTCAAGCAAGAACATCGATTTGCCACAGTACAGCCAGCCCTTGTCTACAGCAATTCAAATTGCCCTGTTGGAACTACTGGCTAGTTTTGGTATTGTTCCCAAGGCTGTGGTCGGCCACTCTTCAGGAGAGATTGCCGCTGCGTAAGTGAAAGCCCTACTCTAATGCTATGTTGTTCAAGCGATTGATACTAATTTATTTTTTCTATTCATAAAGCTATGCCATTGGTGCCTTATCATTGGACTCTGCCTGCAAAGTTTCGTATTTTAGAGGTCAACTTGCAGGAAAGCTCAAGGCTAACAATGTTTCATCCCCTGGCGCAATGATGTCCATCAACTTGACCGAGGCGAATGTCCCAGGATACCTGGCCGCGATTGGTGATGAAGTTAGCTCTGTTTGCGTAGGTTGCGTTAACAGCCCTCTTAACTGCACACTGTCAGGTCCTGAAACGGCCATTGATGCCATCAAGGTACAGGCTGACAAGGACGGCATCTTTGCTCAAAAGCTCAAAACTGGAGTTGCCTACCACTCATCAGCAATGGAAGCCATTGCTGAAGAGTACATTACTAGGATGGGATCGCTAGAGGGTGTATCTCGCCAGGATCTCAAAGTTGCCAGTGCTATTCCCATGGTGTCATCCGTTTCGGGCAAAATCGTGCGCCCGGATGCTCTGAAGACGGGCCAATACTGGATCAACAACATGGTTTCCCCAGTTCGCTTCGCGGATGCCGTGCAATTGCTGACCCAAGAGCCATCAAAGGTCAAGATTGGGCTGAGCAACATCACTGATCTGATTGAGATTGGATCCCATCCGGCTCTGCGACGCGTGGCCCAAGATACTATCCGCCAAACTGTGAACAAGAAGCAGCTTATCCGCTACCATGCTGCTTTACAGCGATCGCATCCGCCTATCCAGATGACCCTGGAGCTCGTGGGACAGCTGTTCTGCTTAGGATATAGTGTTTCCATCTCTGCCGTCAACCAGGAGTCTGGTGTCGACTCCAAGGAACTGGCAAAGAAGCCTGCTTTCCTAGTCGATACTCCCGACTACCCGTTTGACAGATCCCAAAATTACTGGGCCGAGTCTCGCATCAGTCGGGACTATAGGCTTCGAGGAAAGGTAAACGGCGATTTTCTCGGAGCCCGTGTATCTGACTGGAACCCTCTTGCTCCTCGCTGGAGGAATTTCCTGAGCGTCGAGTCCGTTCCTTGGGCTGGTCACCACAAGATCAGTGACACAGCGCTCTATCCCGCAGCTGGTATGCTGGTCATGGCCATTGAGGCTGTCCAACAGATGGCCCCCAGTGATCGTGAAGTCTTTGGCTTCCTCGTCAAACAGGCCGATTTCATTAGTCCGATACTTGTGCAAGAGACGTGGGAGGACAGAACTGAAACCCAAGTTCATCTCCGTCCAGTAGATTTGCAAAAAGGCCACGATAAGGACGGCTCTCTGGGATTCGAGATTGACATCTTCTCCTACACTCGTGAGAGTTGGGTCAAATGTTTCAATGCCAGCATTCAAGTTGATTATAAGGAGCCAACAAGTATCTACGTTAGCGAGCGCAGGCAACTGAGAGACAGCAAGATTCAAAAGCAATTCAGCCAAGCTGCAGAATCTTGCGTCTGGCCGGTCGATTCTGCTGTCTTGTACCGCGATGCTGCAGAAGTTGGTTTGCAGTACGGCGACTGGTTCCAGCTCGTGCAAGATGCACGATGGGATGCAAAGACCACTGCTATAGCCTCAATCGACGTATCCAAGGATAGATACAAAACAAACAGTTTGATGCACCCTGTTGTGCTTGACCAAGCTTTCCATGTATTGCGTGTCAGCTCTGGTCAGCAGTTTGCTGCCAATGTTCCAGTTCGCCTCCTGGATGCCTGGTTTGCATCTTCTCCGAAATGGCAGACCCCGGATACCGGTTCCATCCGATGGATCTCGACATCCACTTCGGCTATGGCCATTGAAGATGCCCAGGGGCATGGCGAACGAGGAACTCTTGCTGCTCTTGCTGACGATGGTACAGTTCTCTGCACGATTGAGCAGGCCATCACTGCAGCTGTCTCAAACGAAACTGCGTCGAAAGAGAAAAAATTACTGTACAGCACTGAGTGGAAGCCTCAAATTAGTTTGCTTGAACCACAGCAGCTCTCTCTTGTATGCAAAGCAGATCCATCTGAGAGAGACGAGACAACAGTGATAGGAAATCACGCCAAGATTTGTTCAGCTTTGGATCTCGTCTCCGTTCGCGTACTTCAGAGATTGGATCGTGCCAAGATTCCCGACGCCCTGGCTCGTCACGTTGAGTGGATGGAGCATCATGTCAGCAGAATGACTCCCGAAGATAGGCTTCTTGGTGAAAGCATCAGCGATGAAGACCTTGAAGCTCGGCTTGTTGAAGTCGAAGAGGTGCTACCAGCTTGGAAGCTGTACACAACTTGTGCGCGAAAGCTCCCCCAGATTCTCACAGGAGAGATTGACCCGCTTCAAGTCGTCTTCGAATCAGATCAAGCAGAGATCTTTTATGCAGACCTCTTCCAGAAGCTGTGCCAGGATGGCCGTCTAGGTACAATCTTAGATCTAGTCTCTCACGAGACTCCGGCACAGCGCATTCTGGAGGTGGGTGCCGGTACTGGTGGTATGACGAGTCACGTCCTGTCCCTTCTGCAGCAGCGTGAGGAGCGAACTGGAGGTTCCAGTTTCGCTGAATACACCTACACTGACATATCCCCAATGTTCTTTGAGAGAGCAGGCAATAGATGGCCCCATCTCAAGGCCCAGGGTCGTTTGACCTTTAAGACGTTTAACCTAGACAAGCCTATCGAGGATCAAGGCTTCCAGACTGAATCCTACGATATTGTTGTCGCGGCTAGTGTGCTCCACGCAACCCCTTATCTGGAGGCAACTGTTCGCAACGTCCGCAGGGCGTTGAAGCCTGGAGGCCGCCTCATCCTTCTCGAGGTTATCAACCCTGATGACATCGCCACAAACTTCATGGCCGGTCTAGTGCCTGGCTGGTGGGTAGCTCGAGAGGCGTGGAGGCCTCATTCTGCAGCAGTTCCTGAGCATCTGTGGGATAAGTGCTTGAGAGATAACGGCTTTTCGGGCAACGATGTAGTTCTTCGGGATTATAAGAGCGATTCGTGCCATATTATGAGCATTCTCATCTCAACTGCGGTCGAAGAGCCTAAGAATGTCCCTGAGATCAATTTCGGAAAGCTCGTTATTGTTGTCGATGAGCAAAAGTCTTACCGGCAAACTCGGCTTGCTGAGCTTGTGCAGAAGGAGTTGGATCCTGAAGCCACCAAGGCTTTAAGCATTTGTGCTTTCTCACTCGATGAGCTTTCCCAGTCTCTTAGCGACGTAACTCCAGATGACGTCGTTGTCTGTATCGCTGAAGTTCATAACCAGCCACTGCTCTCTAGGCTCAGCGAAAAAAGCTTCAAGTGTCTCCAGTATCTTGTGGGAAACACTACTAAGCTTCTCTGGGTAACTGCCAGTAGTACAGATAGTGAGGATTACGCCAGCTACGGTGTAATGCAAGGCTTCTTCCGCGCCATTCGCGCCGAGCAGGCTGATAGCCATATCATTTCGCTTTCCATAGAAGGCAAGGTTGACTCTCTCAAGACGGCACAATTTATTGCCAAAACGTTCCGTGCTAGCTTTGAATCCCCGTCGTCTGAGGAGCTCGAATATCTTGTGAGAGATGGACTTTTGATGACTGGGAGAGCAATCGAGGATGTGTCCGGGAACGACAAACTCGCTTCTCTGTCATCCCGCCAGCTGCAACATAAAGCGTGGTATGACGGACCTGCTCTGCAGCTTTCTATTGGGACCCATGGTGCTCTGGACACGCTGCGATTTGTGCGTGATACAAGGCATGATACTGACTTGGGCCCGAACGATGTGGAGATCGACGCCAAAGCCTGGGGGCTCAACAAACAGGATCTCCAAGCTATCATGGACCGTCAGGATTTCCATCTTACTCTTCAACTGGGAGCTGAGTGTGCCGGTATTGTTACTCGCGTTGGACGTGACTGTGATGCTTCTATCAAAATTGGCGATCGCGTCTGTATGGTAACGCCGGGATGCATGCGACAGTATCCCCGAGGAAGCGAAAAGTCTGTCTACAAGATTCCAGACTCAATGTCGTTTGAGGCAGCCACTTCCATGCTCGTGCCATCCATGACAGCTTATCACGCCTTGATCAACGTTGGTCGTTTAGAGAGAGATGAAAAGGTTATCATTCACACAGCTGCCAGTGCCGTGGGCCAGGCCGCTGTTCGTATTGCCCAGATGCAAGGTGCAGAAGTCATTGCTACCTTCTCAACCCCCTTGGAGCGAGACACTCTCACTAAGACCATGGGTCTATCCGAAGACCAGATTTTGGACAGTAACAGCATTGACTTCACTCAAGCTGTGATGCAGTTGATTGGCGAGTACGGTGTGGACGTTGTTTTTAATCAGCTTGCTGGCAAGGACGTAGTCCGGGCCTCTTGTGAGTGCTTGGCCACCGGTGGGCGATTCCTCGATATCAGGAGCCATACTCGTGATACCAATAGCGCTCTTTCTATCAGCATCTTTGACAAAAACACCAGCTTCTCTGTTATTGATGTACTTGATTTGAACCCCAGAATGATTGGTACGCTCTTGAAGAAATCGATGGAGCTCATGGAGCAAGGGCACATTCAGCCCCCGCAGCTTCAATGTTTCAACGCATCGGAAGTTGAAAGAGCTTTCCAAGAACTTCAGAGCAGTGATATCTCCGGCCGTGTCATTATCAAGCCGCAAAATGATGATCTAGTTCCGGTAAGTAATGCCCTTTACAAGTTGATGAATCATTCAACATACTAACACTGGCCAAATAGAAATTCATCCAAGAGCAGCAACCGTGGAAGTTTGACGCAGAAGCGTCTTACCTAATTGCTGGAGGATCTGGAGGCCTTGGTCGAGCCATCGCAAAGTGGATGGTTGATCATGGTGCAAAAAATCTCATTATCCCATCTCGATCAGGAGCTGCCTCCAAAGCTGCTCAGGAAATGGTAAAAGAACTGACAGCTCGGGGCGTCAAGATCGTGACGCCTAAATGCGATGTGGCATCGGAAGCAGATCTTTCAGATGTGCTGAATGACTGTTGCCGTACAATGCCGCCCGTCAAAGGCTGTATCAACGCGGCCATGGTTCTTCAAGATGCCGTCTTCCAGAGCAGCATGACTTTTGAGCAGTGGAACTTGACCATGCGCTCCAAGGTCCAAACGTCCTGGAATCTGCACCGCTTCTTGCCCAAGGATCTGGATTTCTTCATCATGCTCTCTTCCATTGCCGGCGTCATTGGCCAGATGGCCAGTGCCAACTACTCTGGAGGATGTACATACCAAGATGCTCTTGTGAGATACCGTCTCGCACACGGCCAGACTGCGCTTTCTCTTGACATCGGTTGGATGCGAAACGTTGGCATCGTTGCCGAGAACAGCGCGTATCAACGACAGCGTCAATCTCTTGAGGATATGAAGCAGATTGAAGACACCGAGTTGCTCGCGGCCTTGACCATGTACTGCGATCCAGACTCCCCACTCTCCCAGACCGTGGCTCAGGCCAAAGGTCAAGTTCTCCTGGGACTGAACACTCCCGCTGATCTCCTCATCAAAGGCCGCAGCCCTCCACAGCTGATGGACCGACCGCTCTTTGCCCCCTTCTCCTTCATCGCCGACTCTGGCGCTGCTACATCCAACGGCGCAAACAACAACGGGGGAGCGGCAGCGGGTGTTCGTTTTAGACAGACCTCGGACCCAGGAGAGCGCAGCGACATTGTGCTTCGCGCTCTAGCAGCGAGATTGGCGCGTGCCATGTCTATCTCGCCTGATGATGTCGAGCCTAATAAGACGCTCTCGCACTATGGCGTTGATTCTCTCATGTCTGTTGATTTGAGGAACTGGTTTGGACAGGAATTCGGGGCTACACTTTCTGTTTTTGCAATCATGGGCGGTTCTTCAATTGCAAAGATTGTAGATTTGGTGGTTGAGCGAAGCGTGGCTGGTGAAAAATAAAGTTGGATGACGTGCATATATACGCTGCCAGCTTAATTTTATAGCCTTGCGGACCGAGTGGAACACATCTTCAGTGGCTCAGGGCAGTGTCTATATAGTATTAGAGTTACCCTAAGTGTGTATAAATATATACATGGTCTAATAGCATAATATTAGCATTTCTAATTCTTCTATGTTTTCTAATACCTATTATACCTCCTTTAAGACTAAAAATCTTATAGTAGTTTTCCTTATTACGCTTTTTACTTTATAACTTTAAATTAATTAAAAAGGTGCTTGTAAGGAGATATAGTCAGGCAGGCAGCTAATAGTATTATTATATTCAAGCTAAAGCTTTGGGAAGGAAACGACTTCTATTTGGTGCCGAAGCAGGAGGGTTTCATTGACGATTCCTAGGCGAAGCTCTAACCTTCCTAAAGAGGAAGGTGGCGTAACCTCAGATAGCCCAGCCAATCAGCGTAGCGCCGTTCCGGGGTCACAGTCACGGGACCGGCCCTCCCGACAGGCCTTCCTGTTACATACCTATGGTCGTATGTGCTTGAGTCAGTGCTAAGTCTACTTATATAAACAGAACTCGAGGAAACTCAAAAAGAAAAAATAAAAACATACAACAGCCGGTGTTCGCTGATGGTCACCCACTCAACTACTAATCTGCCGGTTAGTGGCTTATCTATGGGGGAGCAGACGGGACCCCGAGTTTTCCACTACCTATGGTCGTATGTGCTTGAAGATTGCATTGATTTGCCTATATAGTCTTGATATGTGGCTGGGACAGCCAATTTGACCCATAAAAGCATATGTTATTCTAATGGCTTGAGGAGTACGGAGGATGAGGTAAAAGAATTGTTAATCGTAAGAGCATAATCCTCAGTAGGAGCGCAACATATTAATCATCTTATAATAAAAGAATAGAAACACACTCCCTTAATACGTGATTCTTCTATTTTACTATGCAAAGGTATAAAGCTCTTTGATATCAGGTTCCCTTATTTCGCTTGGCGGGTTATTTTGTAGAAGGATATTTATTAATGATGGTTTTGCTATTATTTAAATTCTCCTGGAGGCGCCGATTACCGCATTGCCCAAGTTGTTAAGCTAATAAGATTACGCAGTATGCTCGACATTCTCAGCATCCTCAGCCTCGCTAGTCTTTGACGTTGAGAGTACGAATTCTTCCTTGTCGATATGGCGAAAGACAAACCACTAAAATAAAGTCAGTATTTGTCTGATTTAACACGAAGGGGTTCCAACACATACAAAGCCAACTGTAACAACACCGCCTAAGATAGCAGGGCCACCAAAATCCCAGACAAGGTAAGGATCTACAATCGCAGCTGTGGTAGCCAGGTTGATGATGTATGCAAAGCCAGTGTTGAAGAGGTTGATGGCTGACACCAAGCCTCTCATGTTAGCTGGAGCACGAGAATAAGCGATACCGTAGGCTACATGTATACAGATGCATTAGTCTCCATAAGGACATGACATGTTAAGTTTTGAACGTACCGGGAACGTTAATGAACAGCTCGGAAAATCCACCGAGAGCGTATGGGATAGCCTCCCACCACAGAGAGATGGGCGAGACCAATCCATTATCCACACATCTCGGGTCGGAAGAGCCATACCAACCGCAGGGCGAGGTCTGGTAGGCTTTGTAAGTTAGCACAGCATAGCCAATGCCGGCAAGTGTACTGAGGAAGAAGCCAGTCGTGATACGAGCAACAGGGCCATAATGAATTTTAGACTTGCGCAAAAAGGGGTACAGTCCGTACTGTAAGCATCTGGTTAGCAAATTCCTCATTTACAAATACAAAAGGCAAACGAAACCGCAGCCTTGACACGGAGTAACTAACATTGAGGATTGGCCCTAGGACAATAATGCTAAGGGAGTTGAAGTTGCCAATGACATCGTTAGGGACACCGTTGCCTGTGAGCATAGTGCCCAAAAAGTTTGCTGCGCTTCCGATACTACATCCCCCAGGTTAGCATAGGTAGAGTGATAAGTAGAAACTAGGCAACCGTACCCGTTGTCATTCCAGAACTGAACGGGGAAAAAGCAGAACATTCCCGTTGCCTGCATAGTTCGCTGTACGTCCACGACGAATTGATCATTGTAGTGAGTTTCGGCGGACAATCCCTTCTCAGCTCTAACAGACGGTCTGGCGTTGTCCCACCATCCCTTACGACCAATTCTGAATACGCCGCCATTCGCCAGACAGTGACCGATGACTCGGAAAACATTTGGTAGATCAGAGCCGCCAGGCTTGTGCAAAACGAGACGGGGTTTGAGCCACATAAGGAGAAGGGGCAGGGGAAGATAAAGGATGAGAGGGAGCAAGAAAGCCAACCACCAGCCTACGAATCTTGCCGAGTACGATGTCGCTGTGGACATGAAACCACCAATGTTGATGAGGAGGTAGAACCACAACATGACTCTCTCAGCGCTATGTTCAGGGTCTTCGATTACTCGTTCGCCAGATTTGAGAGTCTTGACTTTTGGTACATGCGATTTCATCTGGTCCAGCAGGAGGGGTGTGACATTTGGTTTAAACATGGCTGTGAGGAAAAGAGTTAACCAGGTGCCGCAATCAGAACGGGTTCAAGTACTCGGGCTGCAACGTACCGGCTCCGATAGCGAGGATGTACACGCCAATGAAGAAGGGAATCTTGGCAGTTCCATTGTCGATGAGTGTCTTGGCACCGCCTGCGACAATAAGGACATGACCGACACCACAAATGATGACACCCCAGAAGATCATTGGGTAGCGACCGAATCTCGTGTCGGCAAGATAACCGACAACAAGGGGAAGGCAGTAAGCCAACAAGCTAAAAGACTGTGAAGTAGCATTCTGTGTTTAATACAAATTAGCATGCGAGACACACAACAAAGGCTCAAAGTTAACGGGAGAGGAGCGAGGTCTTACGGCTATTTGCTCGCCCAGACCCAAGGCGCCTTGAGTAGCCTGACTTCCATGTGCAGGGGAACCATAACCATTGCCACCCTTGGGCAGAGGTCGGTTGATGTAGTTTGTCCAAATCTGGGCGCATCCTAAGGAAAGCATAAGTATTCATGTAGTGCTCCATACATACACCGTGACGCCGTTAAATCCGACTAGTAGGCAAGCGTACCATAGTAAGAGGCTCTCTCGCAGAACTCAACAGCACAGAGGAGGTAAGCGACGGTTGGAATTTTGCCAGGGACACGGCGCAGAGTAGCAAATTCCTCGTCAGTGGGTTTTCCCTCGTAATCCTGATTGAGAATGGCGACAGTCTGCCCGTGGTTGAAATCGGCGGAAGAGTCTTCGAAAGCTTCCTTCTCGCTGGGTACGACCACAGCGGTCTCGTGCTTCGCAACCTCCGCTAGATAGACATTGTGTTAGGCATCACATACAAAAGTTGAGAGTTGAGGTTGGCATCACACATAGCACATACCCATAGCTGTTGTTTCCTACCTTCTTAAAAAAAAAAAAAAAAAAGAAGGTGGATTTCAATCAGATTTACTCTTGCTACTACCGTGGGTGATTCTATTCTTTTGTATACCTTAATGCAAATACATGGGTGATTGTTATCTGCAGTAAATCAGCATGTCTCCATCTTCATCCTAGGCCAGGGGTGGCCACCCCCAGGCCTCTAGCGCAGCCACTAATGAGAAGCTAGCGCTGGTCTTGAGAAAGAATGGGGTTCGTATGGATCGTACCGACTCCGTATGTACATCTCGTATATCTGAGTACCACCTACCAAGACGAGATGATCTTTAACATCAGCAGGACTACATACATAACAGTCCGCACAGATGCCACTGGATATAACTGAGCGGCGCCGAAGAGATGAGATGAAGTCGCACATACCTACGATGCCGCGCTGCACTGGGACGTGAATAAAACTCCGACAGAGTCTATCCGATGCCATCGCGTGTTGCCATAATCAAACTTGCAGACAGACGTCTGACATTCGGCAAGCCCTTTAGCCGAATAAACGGAAAGGAAAAGACTACTATACAAGGGCTACTTACTACTACTAATTTTCCCTACCAGCTATACATGTAATTACTTAGCTTACAGTAGATGCTGCGGTTTCATCCGTTTTCAGCCACCAAAAAAAGAAGCTTAGAAAAAAAGTTCCTGCCCGAAGTACCGCGCCGCCTCTTTTCACCACCGCCAAACGCCTCCCCTCGTGTCTATGCTCGCCGGATCCAAAAGAATAAATCAGACTACGCCCCGGAGATATTGGAAGGTACATTCTTATACTTCCAAAAACTAAGTAGCTCCAAATGTTATCGCGTCATTACTAGTGAAGGTCGACTAACGCGGGGTCTAGGAACTCGTGATTCTAGACCCCTACTCTAAAAAAAAGTTCCAAAAAAGTTCCAATGCTAGCGACAAAAAGGTGAGTTATTTTCTGTATCTTATAGAGAACTTTGGAATGTTCCGCACACGACGTTGCCTAAATCAGCGCTTATCCCGAGGTGCTGTTGTTTGAAATCAAGCACCTATATTAAAAGTGTTGGCCCTAGTGAGAGCTCCAGTCCAATTATGGCGGAGGACATCCAAAAAGGGTCTGGAGTTATCGGCCGCTTTACCCCATGTAAAATTGCGCTAGCGAGAACTTATGATTCAAGCGTAATTGCATGATTTCTAGTGGATGATTCCTCATAATGGACTTGACTGGTTCTGGAATAGATAACCCGCAAGCTTACTCTTTTACTATATCACGGCCCAATTCGCCACTGTATTCCTACTGTAATAGACTACAAGCAAGATAAGAAGCCAACTTTCTCGCTGAGGCCGTATTCTTCGACTACTTCTAGAAAGGTCCAGGCTTACAACTCCCCGCTGTGGCTTCCTTTGAACTCGCGCAATGATAATAACGCTTGGGCGGCTTCTCTTGGATAGCGCAGACTTCCCTAGTTTTATATAATATTCATTCAGCTTCTACCATGTATTAATAATATATATAGCCTTAGATAGCAGCGATAACTACTCCGATATCCGCCACCTTAAAAAATACTCACCGGCTTTCCCAGCCTATTATACTCGTTCAGGAATATGTTCCGGTAATAATCTCTTCTGTGATCGCTGTGAAGGTAGATTAACTTTACAATCATCAAGTCGAGCAGGACGCTGGCGAGTACGAACGGTTTCTCTAGGCCGGCTTCTTAATTGCAAAATCGTTGTTTTGGCTTGCCACGAGCACCCGGTTCGCCACATGTCGCCTTCTTTCCTCGTCGCAAAATCACTCTATGTGGGCTAAGAGCGACTGCCACTGGCCGCAAGGCCAATTTCTCCCCAACTGAAGATCGTTCTTTGTGGGTTAAGAACGACCACCAATTATGCCGTAAGGCACCCTTACTCCCCAACTTTCTCTTCGCTGCTTCTTCGCGGAGGGAAGGTAAAAAAAAAGCCAACAAACCAACGCACCAAAAACACAAACACCAGAAAACCCCTACTCGTCCCCCCAGAGGCTGGGAGGAGCTATCGCATTGGGGAAATCGAGGGCGAAGTACGGCTTACCCTCAGCAGATCGTAACTACAAGGCTACTCTACTGCTTACAGGACCGTTTTGCACAGCTAAGTCGTATGCAAAGGATTTAATCCCGCGCGTATTGAGATTACAATACGCAAAATACCGCGGCTTAGCGGCAGGGGCGTGAGCGTGCCTATGTTGCAAACGCCATCAGGGTCTGGTGATGATCCTCTTTGGTGGATGACGCCAGCTTCATCTGAAGGCGACGTTCCAAAGTCTGGGTTGTCGGAGCCATTTTTCCTTGGCGTAAGATAGCCATACCGAAGTCGCGTCGCCGCTCGTCAAAGAGCCAAATCTGTTGAGATTCTCTGCCCGCAGCATAATTCGCCCTCTTGAGCTCCTCTTGCTATGAGCTTGGCTACTTGGCGTCTTTCAGATCAAGAATTTATCAACATTGTAAGTGAGCGGAATTTTTCTAGATAACCTGAGGCAAGTTACGGCTCCTGGAAATGCACCCAGTTCTCCATTTGCCTCCGCGAGTTCGTAAATCCACCACAGATATCAGGTTGATGTGAGACCTCGCTTCAGAACAAGGGGTGGGAACAGTTGCCATTCCGAGACAGCTTTCCGGGAGGCTATTGACCAGTCCCTTGCTTACAGTCTAGCTTCCTTCTGATGCCATCGTTATCTCTTGCCACTTGAGGACCCCGAACACTCCACCCAAATGATAAGGTATGGTGGGTCTACCAACAGTTGGCAACCTACTCGTAGTAAGTCGAGATTTAGTAGAGTAATACGCACACGAACGCCAAATATTCTGCTCTCACCTTGGATGCGTGAAAGTCTAGTATTGGCCTGCAAATAAGATAGCTTTGGGACATCAGCTAGCGAGGCCACTTTGGGCGAAAGATCCAGGCTGAACCCCAGCAGATTTGGGCTGGCGACGGTCTTTGTTCAATCGGACTGAGTCGGACCATTTATCGTGCTTTAAATATGAACCACGTGGCCACTTCGGCTCAAGATCCAAGCTAAAATCTAGCCAAATTTGGTCTCTTTCAGCCAGAATAAGTAGAGCTGTGTAACTATTAACTTGATATGATTTGGGTGTGGCTGGGCAAAAACTACAAGTACTCGATCCGCAAAGAGGGGCGGGTCGGCGGATCCACGGAAGGCTTTCCCGTAGGACAGCCTTCGTCCCTAGTCTCTTGGAAGGCCATGCACGCTCCACCCATAGAGATATCGTGGTAGATCTATCAACTTGGGCGAATGGAGACTAAGTGCATTTCGGGTAGCCATAACCTTTTTGAGAGGCCGTTTTTACATGTTACTGTAAGTTGGTTGAATGTAAATCTATGCCCAACTAAGTGTCTGGCATCGTACCCTCCTTATTTCAATATTAAGTGCAAGCACAATGTTGCTCAGACAGGTAGTTTACCCAACGAAACGTTGGTACCTCCGTACAATTGGGAGTTTCTACTCATTAGGTGCCAGTGCTCCTGTAACACACAGTTGATTGCATAGCTGGAAATCAATTATGTTGAAGAAACCCTACAAATCGGACAATTATCTTTTTTTTCTTTGCTGTTTTGCTGAGTGTAATAAAAGAATAGGAGCTTTGCGCGCCTCATAGGAAATGTCACAACACTAGTGTCTTCTAAGTTTTGGATACACCAGGTTACCAGGTTATTATTTCCCCTTCAAGCCTCTCTTCATACTGGTTCAAACCCTCCACCTCTTTGCAGTCGGTTGAAGCTGCAGCAGAGGCTATGCTTCTAGCTTGAAGTGTTGTACAAAATCATAACAATGCCATCGTGTCTGTATTTAGAACATTGGCGAGTGTGGGTATTGGTCATGGATCATAGTCAAGAGATCACAAGCGGGCGTAGAGGCATAAAGGACAACAAAATTAACAAACTAGACCGATCAAGGATGATATTAGTAAGAGTAATAATTCTTGTTCACGAATTTGTAGAATCTCACTATCTCAGTATGAGATAAGCTCCGTAGATGAACCGTATACTTCAGCTTGTTTCACGATATCAGATTCCGAGCGACTCAGTAGGCGAGTTTATCGATCCCTCACGCTAATTTCCCGTCAACTCAACAACACAGGTCATGGAGAAGCACAGCGCTCTAACATTCTCGAGGCGTATGAAGAGACGGATTCAGATCTTGAAGTGTCGCGATCGTCGTTGTAGCCCGTTATTTCGATAAGGAACGCCGTGTGCCGCATACAGGAGACAGCTTACTCGCAACATCTCCCCACGCACCGCGGGCCTGAACGGTGGACTCAGTAGTGATTGCTTTCAGAATCGGTATTAAACTACGACATATCAACCAATCTCAGTCGTGATGTATATGGCATTCTCCCGGGTCACTGGACTAACGCATGAAGGACGTATGATCAAGGTTGGAGAAATATGTCAAAGGCTGAAAGTGGCTGCTAAACTAGGTAGTTTGCTAGACTAACCAAACCACTTAAACCTATGCGACGTAGCCTTGCCCCCACATACCTAAGCTTGATTCCCACGGTCCAACTATCTGGCAATTTCCAAGGTCCTTTCCTCCTTTGCCTTCAAGCACTGCGGAGGTTGCAGCCCAGACAGTAGTTGCTGCTCCTTGCTCGGGGCTTTTGAAGGTTCCCGAAACCTTCAATAGTATCTTCAGTTAGGTGCCGCAGCAAGTCGGCCGCTACACCACCCAGGTGCACGCTCCACGCATGCAGACCTCTACTGCCATATAGACGTTCGAATTCGTTGGCAGTCCAAAGAGCAGCGGTTTTGCTCTGTGCGTAGACCCTGTTTGCGTCGTACTAATTTTCGAGGTTTGGATCATCGAATGAACAGAGCCAAAACGGTGGGCATCGGAAGAAAGGATAATAAGTCGGAATTGAAACTCAGGGGCCGATGAATCGATAAGGACATTTTTAAAGTAAGTTAATGTACAAGAGATGGGCCAGATGGTTGGTACCAAATTGGGTCTCGAATTCATCTTTAGTACGTCCCTCTGGACAGGCCATGGCATCAGCGTTGCAGATGAGTAAAACTAGCAAGGAAATGATAGTGTTGCTTCTTAACCAGCGAGGAAACCAGATCTCAATTACAGAGGAGGTTTTTAAAGCTGCGGAAGCATGTGGTTGAGATATTGTTTTTAACCTCTTATCCCAGCAGCAAGGGATTATCTCTGATTAAAATAAATAGCGTTTCATTTTAAAGTTCCATGATATAGTAAAGGCTAGAGATACTTATTACATCAAACAGCTAATATAAGAATAAATAAATCTAGATATAAAAAATATAAAAGGGGAATTATTTTGATAAATTATCATCAATTCGACAGACCGTGGCCAAAGATGAGAAGGATGTTTTAGCTTTATAAATACGCATTTATTCCAAGCATCACAATAATTTTAACCCACTCTATACATTTTTTTAAAAGAATCTCCAGACACTATAAGATCTAATTTTGATGCTTTTTCCCCAGTTTATGCCAGCTAGTGATCCAATCTCCTCTCGATTTGTCTTCCCTTGAACGGGCTGCCTACTCTGGCTCAACAGTACCGGTGGGCTTTGACGCTCCCAAGGACAATATCAGCTCAAGACTCGGGTCCAATAGAGGCAAAGACATTTACTTACAAGTCAGACAACACGAGACACACCCTCCACCTGATTGCAAATGGTGTACGAAACATGCTAGATTTGACAAGTTAGCACAGATGTGAGAGCACGAGATACAGTTGAGGTGTAAACACCGCCAGGAAGGAGTGATCAAAATTGAAAACCTCCGCGCTCATGAAATCTCTAGTACGAACAGCGCGGAGAATCATAATGTGACCCCAGACTCTTTGATCTCCAAAAACACCAATTCTACGGCTAGTATCGAGACCAGCATAAGCTTGGGAATCTAGGGGAGAAGAATAAGCTTGCAACTATCTTCGCCTGTGTGACGCAACTCACCTGGCCATAAAGATCAGCCTCCCTGATCTTGTTGATTAAGATATTGTCTGCGTATCTCACAATTTCAACTCGCTGTAACCGAAATCAGTACAGAATTTAAAACCGTATACTCGGCGGGTTGAAAAGTAAGAGGACTGTACTTGAGAGGCGACTTGATCACGTCAAAACTATCTCAGATAGTGTATTGATCGCAAACGGTATCCTCTCTACGCTTGCTCTTCGACCCAGAGAGAATGCTAGCTGCACTAGACCTAACTCTTCTCGCCACGGACTTTGCTGACTTGCTCGTCAGAAAAGATGTGCCTTTCCGCGAGACACATCATATTTCAGGATGAGTAGACGCGAAGAGCGAGGAAGTAGGTATTCCCATGGACAAGCTTTCACTTGAACAACTAAAGGCCATTGATGATCGATTCAAAGAGGAAGGCATACCTACATTCAACTATGAGACAAGCTTTGAGTCAAGGTTAGCGAAAGGTGGTACTAGTCGAGCAAGTATTCTAGAGCAGATCAAGGTCATTAAGACTATGTTAAGCTATGCATTTGATAGCATAGTTGTCAGCACGTTGATATGAATCCAAAAGCTAAAAAAAAAAAAAAGGGGGGGGGGGGGGGGACATAGACTCTATTAAATGGATTTGACGAGACCACCAAATTTCCACTACCTATGGTCGTATTTATTAGACTTGTTATGGCATAGATTATATCGTTAACCACGAAATTCAACCCACACTAAAACTGCTGTGTAAGCCGTCTATCACTCCAACACAGCGCTAATTAACTATCCATATGAGAGGAAAAGAGGCTTCCACATCCATCAATGAGCTTAACTGATATATGTACGTATATATAGTAGCGGTATGGAATAAGAATGAAGATGACAGCAGTAAAATAATAGTAATGGAACACAAACGAAACCAATGCTGATAAGCCCAATGCCACGCTCTGCATAACACGCGATGAAAGGGTACTTGACAAATGACGATGCTGGTGCAGTCGCTATGCAGAGGAGCGTGGTTGAAGAAAAAAGAAAGAGTAGCAATAAGCAAAAATTATGCGGGCAAAGAAGAAATCCAAGGTATAAATAGCCTTCCCCTTTTTCTTTCAGCTTTTTTTTCCCAATCCAATACGCAATATCCAATATATCGTCCTTCTTTTTTCGTTACTGTTGTACTTTTCTTTTTCGTTTTCTTTTATTTATTTTTTTTTTCTTTTGCGTCATGACTTGTCGGCTTCTGCATCCATCTTGCGCTCCAAACTTCTGGTTGCGGCCGCGGCTGTCCCCTTGACGGGTCGTGGACTCAACACCTGAGGCACTGACTGTGCAATGCGAGTCTGTGATCCGACGGGCTGCGTCGAAATACTTTGGCTCGTTCCTCTCGATACATCATCCGTCTCCCCTCCCAGCTTGCGCAATAGCATCGCTGACTGCTGTTGAGCAAGCTTCTCTAATTGCGCTGTGGGATCCTTGTCAGGAAACTCCACGTCAGCTACCCAGTATATATGTGTAGTCTATTTAGCTGTTTTCGATTGATTAGTACGTACCCATTCGGCCTGTGACGGCACGCCCTCAGCTGCCGGCAGACCTTTTCCAGTGGCTTCACGCCCCCGAGGAACTGGGGCTGGTGTGACTGGCAAGCTGGGTCGCTCCGTCTCAGTAGGGAAGTCAGTAACCTTGAAGCCACGCTTTGTCTGTTCCTGTTCATCTTCGTCGTCGTCTACGTCCTCATCTCCTCCTTGTCCACGGCTGCTCGATCGGTGGCGCTTCTCAACTGCTTCCGCATACTTGGAGATGCCCGGATCTTCATCCCAAGCATTGCCTCGAGAGTATGTTGTCCAAGATGCTGTGCCGGCCTCGCTCTGTTTGTCTGATGCCTTGGAGACGGGAGACTTGGGAGGCGATTTGGTTACTGAGGAGCGGGCACCGGAAGGCTTGGTGGTCGCAGCTTGCGGCTGCAGTTCTGGCTCATCGCCGTAGAAGGATCTGGTAGCCTTGGGCTGCTTGCCTTCCCATGGGAAGATTTGTCGTGGTGCCTGGTTGCCGCCCCAGTTTTGAGGTGTATCATTGTGAGTGCTAGCCAGAGAAGCACTCCTAATGTTTGAATCGTGTTAGTATACATGTTCTGTCGACAAAAGTCTGAATACATGAAAATCGGCAATCTTACTTTTGAGCCTCGTAAGCTGTGTTATAGTTTCCACTGCCGTTGGCAAGCTGAGAAATTTCCTAGGTCAAAGAATTAGCTGAGGATTTTGAAAAAAAGTTAACGAACATTAGTGCTAGAAACTCACCTTCTCGCGGTAGTGACGATCATACACAGCCCACCATCGGCCAACCATTTCGTCGTAGGCCGAGCTGCCATATGAGGCATTGCGGCCAGCGCGCCAAGGCTTGTCCGGACCAATGAAGTGGACCATGTTGATGCTGGACTGGAAGTGTCGGTAGGCAGGGAGGTATTGGTAGTGCGCGGAAGGAGTGACGTTGTAGGTGAAGGGCAGACGGTGGAAGTTGTTCTTGAAGTAGATGTTGAGGAGACCCTGGTCGGCACCGTCGAAGGAGATGCCCCTCTCGGTCATGGCGACCATGGCGTGGTAATCACCGTTGTTGGGCGTCAGGGCCATGACACCAGAGTTGAAGAGATCTGGCCAACCAATATCGGGAGAAGCCGCAAAGGCGTGTGGGAGGTCGAAGAGCTCGTCCGGAGCTCGGTAGGCAACGACGTCGGCATCGATGTAGACAATTCGCGAGAACTGCGTCTGCTTCCACAGGTTGATCTTGGTAAAGGCAGAGTGCAGATCAGCACGGTTCATAAGGTACAGGTTGGCGGGCTTGTCATTGCGGATTCGAGGAACAGGCAACACATAGTCGTAAACGGTCTAATTGCTCGTGCAGAGAGGAGTCAAGCGCAAGTTAGCCAATTGTTCTCCAACGTATATGTGAAAACCGGATATTTTGACTCAGAAGCGTACCTTGAGCTGGACAACAGCCTCGGCAGTCACACCGTCGAGAGTGACCAGAACCGCGAGCTTCTTGGTGGTTCCAGCATCACGCAGCGAGTGAGCAAGCACCAATGCGCCTGATATTTCGTTAATGACAACAAGTCTCGAAGAGTGATTGGCCAGAGAAAACTCACCAGGAAGGTAGGCATCGTTCAACAGAAGCTATATCAAGAGAGCCACGCCGCGGCGACAAGTTAGCTTGCCGTTCTTTGAGCTATATACAACGCAGAGAACAAGCGGGGAAGGGAGCAGCAAGGACGAACCGTAGCATAAGCATGCTCGCCCCAGCTTGGATCAGCCATTATGAGCTAGATGAGCAAAGAGTTATAGCTAGATACGCGAAAGAGATGGTAGAAGACGGTGAGAGGGGTATTCCGCAGATCTCTGGAGACACGCTTACGGGACAGAGAAACGAGGAACGACCTTTACGGAGGAGGAGCAGAGGGAATAAGAAGAAGAGGGGAGAGAAGAAGAGGAGCTCCGGGAGTGGGAACAGCAGCGGTAGAAATAAAGAAAGCGTTGGGAGGCAACTGTATGGTGATGGAGGTTGGAATTGGGTACAGCGCAAGAGGGTGGCGTAGTTTAAGGTGCCGTCGGGCTGGCGCTACCTTTCTCTCGCCTTCTTGAATCGTCGATGCGACTGCGACTGCCTGCTGCTGCTACCTGATTGCTGCTAGGCCTGGCCGCCGCTCATCTATCCACAACCTGCTAAGCAGGCACTAATCCGCCTGTTCTGGCGCTGCTATGCCTATTCCTTGAGGCCATCTCCATCGCCGGCGGCACCTAGGCCATCCAGGTAGCTGTCTGTCTGAAAGCTGCCCTGCGGCACAGCGCCCATTGGACCACCTGCAGGCCCACGCCAGCCCACCTGTCATGAGCTAGCAGCCACTAGCCGCGCTGCAGAAGCTCCTGTACGGCCTTTCCCGGGACCAGCTCGCTGATAGCGGACGGCTTGCATGATGGCTTGCAAGCGAACCAGCCCAGCCTGCAGCTGCAGCACGATGCGCAGCACATCAGGCAAATGTCATGCACATGCTCGTATCGTATCAATGGAGAGGTTGGAAAAAGGAGGGGGAGGGGTAAAAAAACTCGGAACCCCTCCAGCTCGTCTCATTAGCCAACCACGTTGCTGCGAAATTTTTCTCTTCAGTGCAGGCGAACGCCATCCGCAGATTCGTTCGTGCTTCCTGTGTTCTAGATAACAGACAACGCAGCTACACTGCCCTCCGCGATTGATCATTACTACCAACATGGCGGAAGGGCCAAGCACCCAATGCTCGAGATAAGCAGATGCCCAACCGGTACAGACACATACAATTGGTGGCTTCTCTCTCTTTCTCTCTCTCACATCTCAAGATATCGAAAGGCACCGGGATAGAAACCGTGCCCATTTATACTAGCATCATATCGAATTCGTCACCTCCATGCAACATCCCACCCAAGGGTGCCACTCTTATAGGCCAGACATCCAAGCCGCTTGCAGAAAGCGAAAATTTTTATTTCTCTCACCATTTCTCGCCTCCGCGCTATGCTATCCCATGCCATGCCATGCCCATGCCATGCATGCTTGCAGATGGCTGTGCATGAAAGAAAGAAGAGCGATGGAAAAAAAAGCTCGCAAAACAGCAACCTCTAGTGGCTTTCGCGACCTCCGCTGGGGCCCCTCCCGGATGCTTGTTGCAGAAAGGCTCCGCAGTTGGGACTCACTGCTTCTGTGGTTCTGCATCTCTGGGCTGCTGCGTCCTCAGATTTGCGATAAATACCTGCTGGGAGACGGCGCAGCTACAGCCCAACGCCGCCTTCGTCGGGCTCCCGCGCATGGTTTATCAGTTCCCATGCAAATGCGCGCAATTCTCGTGCGGCCGCGGCCGCTCCTCATCACGTCCCAACATGCTGCTGCGAGCAGTCCTGATTAGCTGGCTCGCTGTGCGTCTCCATTTGCAATGTACGGCGCGGCTGCACATCCAGAGTCTTGCTCGTCTCTCACGCCACGGGAATGGCTTCAAACGTCGGGCCGTTAATAATTCGTGACAAGGCAACGTCGTATTTAGTGCCGTGCAGTCTGTCCATCCTCTCAACGGCCATCTCATTATCAATTGGACATCCCCCCTTCCTTTTATCCGTCGAGTCATCCGGGTAATGGAATGGAATTGATACCTAAACGCAGGCCACATCCGGCTGCTCCAACGCTTCCTTTCTTAATTGTCGGGCAGAATGGCTCCCACTATCTTTCCGTATCTTTTTGTAGACGCGCTCTTGACCTTGCTTTCGAGATGGGGCAATCTGAGCTGCAGCCTTCGAATACTACCTAGACCCAAGCGTCTTTAGGTCAACAAGGATGCGAATAATCATGGCAACTCTCCACTTCGGCTATGGCCTCCTCTTCGTCAACGACTTGGAGTCTCCGTAGTCTCCACTGTATCGCTTCCTCCCCCGCACCTTGGTATGCTGAGAGTTGCGTCTGCTCAAGGGGCCAACCAACGAACATGTCGTGGCTGCGAAACCTGCAAGATGTCTAGTTTATATGGATGTCACCAAAAAAAAAAAAAAACATCTCTTTCACATGCAATTTGTTGACAAGATTATAAGATCACAAATATTATGAGTGAGTAGGTAGTGGTAGCCGATATATGAGTGGTAAAATGTCTTCCGTTGTAAAATCATACACTGGCCCCTCTTCGGTAAGAGCTAGAATACGACGTAGAGCAATATAACAATACTCAAAAATGATACGATACTAATGCGCCAATGACTCCGTGGCATACTCTTCTTTTTGAAATGACGAAACAACCGCAGATATGAGAGAAACAAAAAGCGTGATAAGTCAGGGGAGGGGAGAACAAAAAAAGCCTCTTTCATGCATGCATACTGCAGCACAAGTCTCTCGCAACCACCTCAAAGGTCTTTCTTGTAGGCGTGCTCCGGCTTGTGAGTGGTCTCGTAGTCAATATGAACGTAGGCCCGCTCAACATCGGGCAGGCTCTCGAGCTTAATCTGCAGCTCTTCGGCAACATCGTGCGTGTCTCTAAGCGTCCGCGATGGATCCATGACAATGTCCACTTCGGCAATCAGCCGCGGCCCCGAGTGGTAGACTCGAACCGTATCAATGCCTTCAATGGCATCCGAGTGGGTCAGGCACACATATGTGATGAGCTGCTGCATGTCTAGAGGCGCAACAACGCCAACGAGTAGCAGGAACTCGTTGAAGGCAGTGTAGAGCCAGATGCCAGAAGTCAAGAGAGACAAGAGAATAGCACCGACGGGATCAATCCACCATTCCAACTTTGCACCACCTACTGAAGTCAAGATACCAAAGCCATTAACGAGTAGATCGTTGCGGTGATCCTGCCACAGAATGTTGACCTGGCTGTATTTATCCTTGAGAGACCAGCAGTACAGGAAGAGGCAGAATTTGGTCGCAAACGCTGCACAGACGGATATGACCGAAGGAAGATGGAACTTCTTGTCGCCATCCCCAGAGGCTAGCTCCCTAGCTGAGAAGGCGATAATGATGAGGGCCACGGCGCTCATGAGAAAACAGAAGACAATGTTGCCCACCGTCTCGAGTCGCGCCTTGCCTGCAGGAAAGCGTCGCGGGTCGACCTTGCTAATAGCGCGGTTGGACAGAATAAGAGCGAGTGTGCTAAGCGGGTCGAAAACGGCGTCCGCCATGGTGGTGAACAGAGACAGCGATCCGGAGGTGATGGCAGCATACAGCTGGAGGGCGGTGAGAACAATGTTGGCTGCAAGCGAGCCATAGATGGCAATCTTGACCTTTGTCTGGTCTTCTCCTTGCTCAACACGGGCCTCCTCTACGTGCTCTTCCACCGACTTCAGCATTCGCTCGATGGTGGCGTTTTGATTCTCGTAAAAGCCGCGGACCTTGCGGTGGTCGCTCTTGGGGCCCTTTGGCTTGGTTCCATTGGCACCTCGCTCACCGTCCCTCTTACGAGATGAGTTGGCTTTGATCTGCTCGAGATCCGAATCCGTTTTATAGGATAGAGATAGCCCATAGGGATCGCTTTCGGCTGAGAGGCGCGGAACGCGAGAGTTGCGGTTTGCGGTGAATTGGCTCTCTACATCAGTGACGGCGGAGTGGTGGCGCTCCACCGGATCGTGGTCTTTCACTTCGACAGCCTCGACGCCGGTGCTAGAAGCATTTGGGGCGGTAGGTCCTTTGGAGCTGCTCCGGCTGGAGGCTGGCTGAAGGCGCTGGAGGTTGAAGACATTGGGGTGATGCGTGATGGTGTTTTTTGCGTCGGGCGACATGATGGGCCACCGAGACTCCTCTAGTTTGATTGTGAAGAGGAAGAAACTGGCGACATCAATCAGATATTGCAGCGATGATGGGAGTAATTCTCCGTCGTCAGATTTATCCTTTTCACCGGTGTCGCCGGTAGAGACGCGGGCTGCGCGTGGGGGTTTGGCACGTTCCCACCAAGGAGGCCTCTGAGAAAGCCTTTGGCTGTTCAATGCATACAAAGTGAGCTTGAGAAAGACCAATGGATCGATGACTTAATGCTGGATAGAAAAAACAGGATGCACAATCTGGCGCTAGTAAAAATTTCGATGATAATGAAGGTGCAGGCTGGATCGCGATAAAGCAGATGAGCAATAGATTTACGCCAGGGGCAAGAGAGTGGAAATTTGACCGAGATAGGAGCTGTGGGGAGCTCACGCACTGGCGCAAGCAAATAAGGGTCAGAGTCAGCGCAGACGTTGGGGCAATTTTTTTTGGCTAAAAAAGAAGAGGATAAGCTGAGGTGAAAGAGACGAAAAGGTTGGTCGGATAACCCTGTGTTTTAGCAAGGCTTCAAATGGCAATCGCAAGACGAAGTAGATAGAGCTGGGTGAGGAGAGAATTAAGGGAGATGGAGCTCTCGAGTGGTGAAGTCGCCACCAGCCAAGCTTAACGCAGGCAGTACTGCTGTATCGTATCGCCCCCATCTCTCCTATGGCGTATGATGTTACGCGTATACTTGCTCTTTTAAACCTATCAAATCAAAAGCTTCAGCGAATAACGTCCACGGATGAGCGCACGCTGATCTCCATTGCCGTGTGGCACGCATGACTAAGCTCTGAGGCTGAGCTGGTGTCGGACAGGAACGCCTGTTGAGATGTGTGTCGAAGACGAATAGATCTGCTCGCAGAAGCACCGAAGCCAGCGTTCACGCCAAATCGACATGATATAAAGTCACCCTTGAAGACATCTGTATCGGAACAGTTGAAATAACCTTTCTAGATGCTGTGGGGATTGCCTAGATCTTAAATAGATCTCGATTCAGCTTTAGTAACGGCAGGTCGGGCAACTTCGGAACCATCCAGGTTCCCTTCCATTTGCGGCTCAAAATCTGCCGACCCACGCTGCGCCTCAGCCTATTGCTGCAGAAAGATTATTCGTGGCTGCAAAACTCAAGCAAGCATGCATGTTTTGTAGTTGACTGAGTACTATATTACATGACGTCGTTTTCTTGTAGATTTCAGCGCACGTTCGGTTGAATATATTTAGTGTACCAGTCATCTCTATGAAATTCTCAATACCATGGCTCGACCTCCTGTATAGCTGAATCCAGGGCATATTCAAAAGATTTCAATGGTATCTTCCAAAGATTGATGAAAGATTAGCCCCTCCAAAATTAAAAGATAGAACATAATGAGATATAAATAATCGCCTTGATGCAAGCTTCAAAGTAGCACAACATATTATCCAAGCCGCCCACCTCTTACAGCTTGGGTTCTATCTTGGATCGCTTCACTATCCAGTCAACCACATCCTTCGTGTACTCATCCTTGCATAAATCCGCATGAAGCTGATGATACCCGCCCTCATACGACTTGGTCTCCTTATCCTCAACAGCCGTCTGCCCATTCACAAACTTCACGGCCGCATCATAGCTGCACGTCAAGTCATTCGTGCCATGCGTCAAAAACAGCGAACGCACATCAGCCCCCAACTTGACTCCTCCCCCCGCCAGCGTCGCCGTCCGATCCAGCAACGACGCCAAGCCCTCCAGCGTACCCGTGTTGTGGCACAGCGCATCGTTCCTAATCGACTCAACCACCTCCGGGTCACGGCTCAAATGCTCCGGAGGCACGACATGCTTCAGCTGCTGCCGCGGCAACAGGCGTCCGACGAGTCTCCCGACAAAGACCTTGAGCGAGCTGGGCACCTCGGTGGGCGAGAAGCCGATGAAGGGCGCCTCGAGCACCCAGCCGCGGATCTGGCTCACCAGCTGTTTGTACTGCGCGTCCCCCGCCAGCGTGAGGATCTCGCCGCCGCCCATGGAGTGGCCCATGACGAAGACGGGCACGTCTGACGGCAGCTTGTCCTGGATAAAGGCGGCGACGTCGGCAACGACCCGCGCCGTTGGGCCCGTGAGGCCCTTCTCGGCGGGCTTCGTCACGCTGCGGCCCCAGCCGCGCTGGTCCCATGCAAAGACCTGGATGCCGTGCTCGGCGAGCTTGGGGAAGAAGTCATTGTAGCGGTTGATGTGCTCGCTGAAGCCGTGGACGAAGATGACCTTGGCTATCACGGGAGTTGTCGGCTGGATGACGATATTAGCAGGTCTGTTTGGGGGGACGAGAAATCACATGCTAATAGGTTTTTAAAGGGGAAAAGCGGGCAAACAAACCGTCCATGTCTTGGTGTAGAAGCTCGCATCACCGATCTTGAATTGGCCTTCGGTAGTCGTCGCCATGATGAATGAATATTAGACGACTGATATACAATATACAGTATATACAAGGGATCTGAAACGACCCTCCCTCGCCAAGTTAAACGATAAAGTGAAAACAACGGGAGATGCCGAAATAATAAGCAGAGCTCGACAACGCGCTGAGATGCACCTGTAATGTCACTGTGGGCCAGTGGCTGTCCGTCTGCAGCCGGAGCTGTGCCTAACTGGATCGGGTCCCGAGCCGGCCTTTTCCTTTACAGTGGAGCGTCACCGGGTAGATCGTCAGCTTCCTCGGTAGAAGCTTGAAATTCACAACTCGTCCCAAGTTATGCAGGTCTGTGGTTTTGTATTGGTGCTTTTTCGGAGTGGTGTCATCAACGCAGACCACATGATTTTACTGTAATATCAGATCGCTTCATATAAGACTCCAGCAAATAGCCCCATGTAATTCAGCAATGTAAAGCACATCATTAAGCTATAAACATGTTTTTTCATTCATTGAGCTCCTTTCTCCTTCACTGTTTGCTCTTATCTATAATACATTTTCCACAACTTGCTATCCTCAAAGACATTGTCTCCCGAAATACGAGTCCGAGTGGAGTTATTACTACTACCTTGCCACCTATAGATCCGTAGTTTTCGTCGATGTCGCCGCCCACAGGGGACATGCTGACCTCTTATGCGTAAAAACAATCAGTGTTTAGCTCTGGTACGCCGTGTTGAACCCGCCGTAGATAATATACAAGTTTTATCAGTCAACACAACTCAACTCCATTATTTTGATATTTCTGATTTGAATTGTGAGTAAATTCAGCGTTTTATGACCGATTTCAAGGACGCCCAGGTTTATCTTCTGCTGAGTGAGCAGCCTTCCCTCGGTTTGCTTCTTCGGTTTCTTCGACAAATCGTTCCAGGTCCTCGTCTTTAGCAAGATCCTCTTCAATCTCCTCAAACTCGGTAATATGGCTTGTGGCTTCCGTTGAGGGCCGCTTTTCCGGGATCTCGCCGCCGCTCATCTGCCACTCCATCAGCTTGCTAAAGGCGCTTTCTTTATCCGCAGCAAGCTGGACATAGCTGCCAATCTCCGCCACCATGCCATCCTTGTTCAGGACGATGATTTGATCAGACCGTTTGATTGTAGACAGTCGGTGGGCGATGGATATCGTAGTGTTGTTGCCGCCGAGGAGCTTAGCGAGAGCCTCATTGACTAATGTTTCCGATTCCGCATCGAGAGCTGAAGTGGCCTCGTCAAGGATCAAAATATCAGGGTCCTTAAGCAATGCCCTGGCTATGGCAATGCGCTGCTTTTGACCACCTGAGAGCTGCGATCCACGGGCACCAACCTGGGTTTCTAAACCGTCAGGGAGATCGCTGATGAACGTGCAGTTGGCTCTCCTAGCAGCAGAGATGATTTCTGCCCGGCTTGCATGTGGCTTTCCGTAAGCGATATTCTCGGCAATGGTACCGGAGAACAGGACAGGCTCCTGAGACACAACGCCAATGCGTCGCCTTAGCGATTTAACGTTCATGGTTGAGATATCAACCCCGTTAATGGTGATAGATCCGGCCGTAGGATTGTAGAACCGCAGTAGCAAAGATGCCACTGTAGATTTGCCGCCTCCTGATGGACCAACGACGCAGACGTTGCTTCCAGATGCAATCTCAAAGTCCAAGCCGTTGAAAATGTTTACAGCGGGTCGTGTGGGATAAGCAAAATGAACATTGGAAAATCGAATGTTGCCCTGGGCAGACCTGACAGGAAGTCCAACTGTCTGATGAATGGTGGGCTTTCGATCCTGCAGTTCGAATAAACGGCTTGCAGCGCCAACACCCTTCATGAGCTCTGAGTAGAAGCCCGAGAGGCCAAACAGACTGGAACCTGCAAATGCGGTATACATCATAAAAGAGGTCAAATCTCCCAATGACATGGCACCGGATCTTACGAGGTTTCCTCCAACAACAAGCATGGCTAGGAGGGTCATGTTGCCGGCCCAGCCCGTCGAAGAAAAAAACGTTGCGGCAATGTATGATTCCTTCCTACCAAGAGCGAAGATCTTGCGGACCTGTTTGTTGTACCGCCCGACCTCTTGAACCTCTCCAACGAATGCCTGGCTGGTCTTGATGTTTCCGAGTCGCTCTTCTGCGATCTTTGTCAGGGTACCGAGGTTTTGCTGTATCGCCCTGCTCACATTTCGAATAGCCCGTCCGTAAAAGAAGGCACCAATAGCAATGGGCGGGAACATGAGACATAAGATACCGGTAAGCTTGGCACTTGTCCAGATCATGATTGCAAATCCGGCGCCGCCACTGAAGATTGCTCGAAGACCATCGCTCAAGTTGGACGTAATTGACTTGCCAACAATGACCGAGTCAGATCCAAGTCGCGATATGAGATCACCAACCCGGTTAGCATCGAAGAATTCGGCATCTTGAACATAAGTCCGTCTGTAGAGCTGAGATCGTAGTCTGGCGACAACTCTCTCTCCAATGATGCGCAGCAGAATGATTCGTCCAAAGCTGGTCATGGCGCCGAGCGTCAGAACTCCACCCAAAGCGATAAAAAATTGATTCAAAGAGAGGCCAAAAATGTCAACGTCATCGATGCTGCCCTTGGTCGAGATATCTAAGATGCGTCCAACGGAAAACGGAATGAGCATGGTAACGCCAGAGGAAATCACCAGAAAGCAAAAGGCTAAACCTAGCCAACGAGCTTCTGGCTTGGCAATCGAGAGCAATCGCCATATTTCCTTCATGCCAGCTTTTGCCGGTGCTTTTCCTTCTTTCGATAACCTAGCAGCTAGGTTGACTTGCGCCGCATTAGCTGCCTTTTCGCTCTTTTGGAATTCTTCGCTGGTTTCGTTTTCGGCGTCCTTTACCTGCTTTACAGGCTCTACCGTTTGCTGTGAAGTCGCATCTTGAGGATTTGACCGAAGTTCCCGTGCAGCAGGCGAGGTGCTAGAAAACTGCCGAGCCAGCTGTAAAATGTGTCCATTTCCGAGAGGTGATTGGCCTGAAATGCCAGAGTGCGATTGAGTCGTTCGTAAAGATCTTGCGAGAGTATGAAATGCGGCCGGAGTAAAAGCTGGAAGAGAGCGCGGAACAGCAATTGAGGGCCTAAGGAACTGCGGCTGGCACAGAAGAGTTTCGGATGTCGAGAAGCATTGCGACAAAGATGCCCGAGCAAATGCTGTAGATTCTTGCGCCTGCGATGCTAGCCTGGGAGGCAGCGCTCTTCGCAGCGCCCCGGCATTCATGTTAACCGAGGGGACCTTCATTCGGCCGCCCAGCGGTACGGCATCGAGTAGCTGGGAGCTGGATGGAGGAGAGAGCCGGGATCGGTGCTGAAGGAGGGAAATCCGGCGACAAGTTGTAAGGAAAGCAAGAGTCAGAGGGGGAGAGAGAAAGAGGGCTGGAGCCAAGGATTTCCGCAGCTGTGCTAGCAGATACCGTCATAACTAACTCGCGGGATTTACAGCTGAATGCGCTGGAAGCCTGTGCTGCATGCGCCAGTTAGCAGCTGAAGCGCCGTAATTAGTGGGCAAGGCTCGGCCGAAAGTCGGTAGTACGTGCATTTTGCTGCGCTCCGGACCCCGTACGGGCCTGAGGCCGAGCTCAAAGGTCCGAGATCCGATGCTGAATTGGGCCAAAAAACCGGCGAATAGGGCCTCGCATCACGGCAGCAGTGTTTGACGTAGAGTAATATCAATTCTTTATATGACTGAAAGGCTCTTTAAATATTACAGCAATGAATGTATGATCTCCTTATGATATCGAGGAGCGGGTAGGCCTCAGTATCTAAGTACATGGCAGTATTCAAGGAGCCTCCAAGCCGGTTGAGCCGCATCCGGCTCTAATCTGTTGAAAAGTCTTGCACGACAACTTTTCAATAGCCAAGCCATAGCTGGTGTGCTGATATCCGGCAAGCTACTCTAAGTGATTCGATCCAATCGCCCCGTCAAGACTTAATGATGATGTCCCGCCACAACAATTTTGAAAACATGACTCCGTTTCTGAAAAGTACCAGAATCCTCCTTTAAAATCAAACATCGCTACCTTCCTTCAGCATTTCTGCCACTTCAGGATCTATCTCGCCATCGTTTCCGAGATCAGGAAAGTCATCCCCATCGTCCACTCGTCGCCTTTTATTAGAGCCGTTGGTCGATATGGGTAGTGACTGAGTAAAGGTAGTGGAGGGCTCGGTTGCTGAAATGTCCTCTGCCAACTTCACATCCATACTCTCTTCAGTATTCTCGGCCGGCTCTGGCATAGTGTCGTCAAAGTCATCATCCATACCAGGTGGCGTCAGAGCTTCCATCTCTGGGCGATCAAGCTCAGTCGGCGGGCTGCCAGATTCCCCTTCTGCGTGGGATCCGTTGTTTTCCGCAGGTCCAAGTGCTCTCATGATGGCAACCTCGACCTGCTGCTTCTTATCTTCAATCTCTCGTTTGCGGGTTGAGAATTCAAGAGCTGTTTTCTTTTCGCTTTCCAGAGCCGCTCTATTTGAGTCCAGCATCTTTTCCAGCCCTGAGATCAGGCTCTCCCGAGCCTTTACGCACTCAGCCACTGCGCTCTCTGCGTTCGCAAGGGTCTTGAGCAAGCCATTCAGGCGAGCTGCATAGACCGGCGCTGAAGGAACCGGCACTGAAACATCAACTTGCTTTTCGTACTCTTGATTTGCGGAGGCGATAGTCGTCTTAAGCGGTACGCTGAGCTTGGTGACCGTCTGGTGAGCAGATACAAGAGGAGTGAATTCTGAAGGCACCGCTCCAGATGATCCGCCACCAAATGGGGAGCCTCCAAAACCAGGCTTCACAGACCCGCGAGCTTTATCTAGTTCTAAGATTGAAGTTAGCATCGGCAATTCTTCAACGAAAAGCTTCGAAGCTTCGTACCGTTTAGTCGCGATTCGATGGCCGCCTGGATCGGTGCCTCGAAAATTGATCTGTCTTTCCAGACATCAATCACTCGTCGCAATTTGCCCTGAATTTCAGCTGGCGCTCCCTTGTACGCGACTGCAGCAGCTTCAGCTATCACAGGAGAAAATGCGATGATGAAGTCCTCCTTGTGGCGAATCCTAGACTGCTGTGCAACCTCTAGTTCCATATTAGCACCTCTAGCTATATACGCATAGCAGGCCAAATGCCCCCATTTGAAATCATTATTTTGTATAATCGTAAGAGTATGCATACCATTGGCAAGATAAACCAAGCTCAGTCGTTTCGTACTGGAGGAGTCTTTGAGTCGCTGCATCCAAAGCGCTACCGTGCGATCTGCGTGTCGTCTAGAGAATTCATTGGGTCAGTGCACTTTCTTTGAATAGATGTATTATTATTGAAAAGAAATTGCGTATTACCTATGGAACATGATCCATTGAGCTGCCGTCGCAATGCTATCATGGCTCTCATTGAGGGCTGACAGACGCGCCAGCACGGAATCGTCGTTGTATGCCATGATGCCGGCTATGCTCGAATTGAAGATTGCGCTCAAGGCTTTATGAAGAACAACGCAAAAGTGTCACCTGAAAATTTGTGGCGGTGCGCCTTATTGGAGTAAATTTGAGTTGCGACGCGATTGGAAAGAGTCTACAGCAACCAGTGGACCTTGGTCTCGAAGCTCAGCTACAGGCGTGCTATCAACTAGGAGGTGGGCAATTGAGCCGGATCGGGCGTGAATAGGGGAACAAAATCTGGCTTTGTGTTCGACAGCTTAATATAGAGTAGAAAAATATATAAATAAGAGAATGCAGACCGAATAGAAGTAGGAAATAGCTTCAAACATCAAGAAGAAAGTTTAATGCAAGCTGGATGCTCTGGAGTCTTATCCGCTAGAAGACTGGTTAAATGCAAACGTTAGCGGGCTTGTATGGCCTTATGCAATACCATGCGCTCAGAGCTACGCCTCAGCAGCGCTCACCGCCCGGCAGAACGTGGCCGCAGTAGCCAGGGACAACAGGGTGGTCACTGCTAACGACTGCTCTGTTTGTTGCGCAAGCTAGTATTAATCCGACCACTACACTCTCCTTTGACTGGATCTCTGGGCTTCTTCGTTATTAAGTTGCGTCTGCAAATCATCAAGTTTTCTAGAATCTAGCTACTTTTGCACAAATTCAAGATGGCCGACCGTTTCCCTTCTCTCGAGGACTTCGATTCTGGAGGTAAGCTCCTGAATGGACCCAGGCGCTTCTGCTTGTGGCTAACCACTGCTTCCCAGCGCAAACCGATATAAAAGATGTTTCCGACGAGCCCTCCGCTGAGGATTTCCTTGCGAGAGAAAAGGCTCTCTTGGGCGATGATGCGAACCAGTTCACCACCAGTGATGATGCAAACGCATTAGCGGAGACTGGCGGAGACCTTTTGGGAGAGACCGCCGCGGCCGCTGAATCTTCATTCGAATCTCAATTCCCAGACCTTGCCAACCCTGCCGCTGTGCGTAAACATTGGATCCTCATACAAGTTGTGCGAAGCTAATAGGACCCGTTCATTTAGGGCCTGGCAGGCGTGGATGGAAACATCATGACTGGCCCATCCGTGAGCTATAACTCAGGTTACCAAACATATGCAGCGGATGAGGAGGAGCCAGAGGTAATCAAGGAGTGGAGAGAGCGCCGAGACGCGCAGATTGCGAAGCGGTCCGAGCAATTCGCCGCCCAGCGAGAAGAGACGATAAAGGAAGCGCAGCAGAACATCGATGACTTCTATGACAACTACAACTCCAAGAAAGAGAAAGGCATTGCGCAGACACGCAAAGAGGCAGAGGAATTTCTTGCAAACCGGGAGGATACTGTTTCTGGCGGCACGAGCTGGGACCGCATCGCAAAGCTGGTTGATATCAGTGGAAAGGGGGCCACTGGCGGAGCCGCCGGATCAGGCAAGGAGCGTTTCCGTGAAATGCTTATGAGTCTGCGCAAGGACGAAAAGGCACCAGGCGCAACTGGCTACTGATTTTTAATAGACTGAATTTACGACCAATTTAGTGTTATTACAGGGCTTGGGTCAATAGGGGAGGAAGGGCCGGATATCTGTCGTGCGACTTATTTGATTCGCATTCTCTTTTTTTCTTCTACCACGCAAATATTATATAGTGGCACATGGGAAAATGGCTACGCATAATTGAAAAAAAGGAAAACTTATGGTATACCAGATACACCGGGCGAACAAAATAATGGTGGACCAAGCTGATGGAGGAGATGTAAAAGAATGGACTGACAAGATCCTATATTTACTGTCTCTAAGACTACAACTCATACAAGCTCCCAATCCCACGTTTAATGCAAGTCGGGGCAAAATCCATTGGCTCGTCCCAAATAGATGTTGGTAGCTTAGTCCTTGCCGAACCAAGTGTTGTGTCCAGCGACCTTACGGCCGGCGGCGTAGAGGGTAGCTATAACTCCTTAGTTTGGATCTTCAACAATCGTTTTAATCGTAAACTCACCACCGAAGCCTCCCCAGAGGGCAATCAGGTAGGGAGCCATGTACCAGCGGCTTCGTGGGTTCTGACGCTGAGTTAGCATTATTCCGGCGTGTGCGATATCGTCGATCCGTGCGTACAATCATCCACAGACGGGTGTGAGCCTTGTAGGCTTGCTGGTAGAAGCGCTGGTGCTCCGTCACCTTGTTCTTGGCGTTGATCATGCTATGATACTGCGTCAGCCGAAGTCTTTGAAGCTATGTGCATAATGCAGAGGCGCCGCGCGCCCCGCGGGCAGGTCGCAATTGGGGGGCTTCCGCGTGCGCTGCTTCCAGAAAAGTCCGTACCTCATTTTGGCGGTGGGCTGAAGATGCTTGCAGGCCTTCTCTTCTCAAATGTGCTTCGTTATAAAGGGATCTTGAGGTTCGGAACGGCAGAAAGAGCCTTGGTTAGAGAAATGAGGCCATATTCTAGCTCGAAGTGGGTAGCTGGATGACTCAGCAAGCCGACCCACCAAAAATGCACACAAAGTAGGAGTGGGTAGGTGCCGAGCTAGAAACCGCCAATGAGATGCGCTGGAGCGAATATCAGAGTCCAGTAGAATCTAACAAAGGCTTCGAACTTTTGTTACGTTCGGATTCACAGCTGCGGCATTGCATACCCAAAGCGCCTCGAGCGTAACGCATTATTGGCGGTACTGCAAGAAGGAAACCGCCCAATGCGGTGATAAGCATCAGAGCTCGGCGGCCTGCTGGAGACAAGACAATCCCAGGAATGCGAAGAGCCTTGCCGTCTAGATCAAATCGCCTAGTATCGACCCGAATTATTTCCAAGCCATCGGTGCAAAGATCGCAGACAAAGCTTCGGCAATATTCCCAGCATTCTTCTGCCCTAGTTCGCCCATCTACTACTCCAGTAACAAATCGCATTCTACATCGAGCTCCTAAAGTTGTTCTTGGAGGCTTTGATCGGAATCCATGGCGAGCACTCTCTGCTGGGAAACCAAGTTCCTTGCTGCAGCCATCAGAATGGAGAGAATACGGGAGTCTAGGGCAGGCGCGGCAGCGACGTGATGTACCATTGGTCGTTCTATCGTCGAACGAATCTCTCGCGGCAAGGATCAACAAAACTCTTCAGGATACAGAGGCCGATATTCAACCCTACGATGTCGCCACTTGGGAGGCTGTATGCGGCGTGCTGTCTGATATGTATGGCTCTGATGGCATTTGGGCTGTCTTTCAATCTATTTGGCAGAGTGGGAAACATCAAGTTATTACCCTTAACGATGCTGAAGCCCTGCGTTGCAAAATCTTGTCAGCTGCGTTAAGCTCTGAAGCAAGACTGTCTTTGCTTTTTACTGCGGCTCGACAACTTGTCGCCCAGGAGAATTTCCAATGGCCTGGATTCTACACGAAAATCATTCACTACTTTCTGGAACGCGGCGACTATGAGAAAGCAATTCGCTGGGATGAATCCTTGGCTCCCATCTTTCCACCTGGAGCGGAAGAATTTGGAGCTTTATTAGCAATGTTTGTTGTTAAGCCAACTCCAGAGATGCAGAGCACTCTGACGGCGCTTTATGTCTCCGGCGCCAATCGCCAACTATACGACCATGTGATACCGGCTCTCTTCGCTTCCGGCCAATCCAAACTAGCCCGTACATGGCGGAAAAAGCTTGTTTTGTTCAAAGACTTTCCATTCACAGCAAAGTCGCGTCCGTTTCTACTCTTTCTTGCCAACTATTATTCCCATGTACAGCTCACAGAAAGTGAGCTGGCCGTTGCCGAACTCAACCGTGAGTGGCTAGCTGCTGAAACCGACGAAGAGGAATCATTCTTCGAAGTCGATAGAAAAGGGGTCGATAGAAAGGGAATTCATAGTGATGCTTTCATCGCAAAATGGTTTGCTAGCACCTGGACATCTCTGGAATTCGCAATCAACCTCATCTATAAACTCGGTGTACGCACTATTGGCCCACGCGCGTTACAGTCTCTTGCGCTACGAGACCTAGATACCAAAGAAGTTGCGTCTCGTATAGCTCAGGTGGAGAGGCTTGGCATCAAAATCTCTTCTCAATCATACTGCAAGATTTTGATTGCATTTGCTAGGAACGGAGAGGACGATCTACTGACTGACCTACTTCACTGCGACATTCATCCCGACGAGTTTGAGGATATGGAAACTCGGCATTCTCTCATGGCTGAGGCGGCCAGGACAGGGGATTGGAAGATGGAGCGACTTCTTCAAGGCATCGAATGGGCTATCGAAACTGGACCAACATCTCGACGCCTCAACTCCTTGCTCAGGAGCGAGCTTTCTAAACGAAGTTTAGGCAAGGCGAGAGAGGTCCTCGACCGTATGGAAGCACTGAAAATCAGCATGGCCCAAGCCAGCGCAACCGGGCTCCTCAAGAGGGTGTTTTGGAAGCTCGACTCTCACCCTCAACGATCCCACCGAGCACCGCAAAGCGATGCTGGCTCGCGTGATTTTGATGACCCATTTTTGGACAGGGCCTTGAATGTCATTCGCCGCATTTCTTGCCACGACGTCGCCATCCCTATCCGATACTGGAAGATACTGCTCTACAAGCTGGGACGCTCGAGGCGTCTTGATGAGCTAGAACAACTGAGCTTGGAAATCATGCAATTTTACACCCCCCCGTACGGAGGGTTAGTGCCTGTACATCGAGAAGATCTACCAAAGCACTTTAGCACCGAAGAAAGAGAATCTATACCAGCTGATTTACCATTTGTACATCACCATCATCCGATCCGACTGCTATTTGATCCTTCGCTGCAGCGCTCCATCGTGAGATGGGGATTTGATCAGACTCTGGCAACCAAGCCTCAGCCGCCGGCAACCGTCACATCTCTACAAACGCCGAGCTTTTCACAGTTTGATGTTGCTCGAGGGGTCCGCCTACTGGCCACGCTGCGAGACCAGGGAGCTTTGATAGACACGCAGGTGGTTCGATCAAGCGTCATCTCTCGCATCGCCACTGGGATGGTCCCTGGACGGCCCAGACACCGAGCGAGAGACAGCATCGAATTCTCTGTAGAAAATTTGATGGACCTTATCGAAAAGGCGTGGGGCTCAGAGATGTTTCCCGACGCGCCAAAGGTGGTTCGCGAAATCGAAGCGCGGAAGTCAAAGCTGTGGCACCGGTATCCAAAGTTGATCGATAGGACTTTTAATCAAAATTCCGCATAAGGAACAAGCAAGAAAGCAGGCAAGCGAAAGTAATAGCACTGACACATGGCACATATGAATCTATTTCTGGGCACACGCAGGAGAGCCCCCTTGTACAATACTATCTACAGAACCATGTAAATAAATTCTAATCAAAAACCCCATTAAACTCCAAGTGTATCATTAGTTTTCTTTTCCTTGGGGAGCACTATTCGCTCCATTATTGATACACATGGTCACACATCGTAAAGCAATATGACCATCAGCCGCTTGTCAGAACGCCATGCTGAGCCACAGGTCTCACGAAAAGGAGAGAGGACTTCCTCTCGTTTTGACTGCGTCGTCCCTCTGTACAACGCCGAATTTCCCTGACAACCTCCATCGACCTTTTTGATTCCCAGCCCATCTCAATCCAGGCGTCTTCTAGTCCCTATTCTTCTTAGGTTTGACCAAAAGTAGAATGAACAGGCCCGCAACCAATAGTAGCAGTAAGAGTATAATCTTCCTTTTGATGCTCCTTTTCTGATAGCCAGACGCTATTATCAGCTCTTTATCGGCAGCTTTGACCTCTGTATTCATGCGCTCAACATTGTAGTCGATTCGGTCCAGCATGGTGCCCTGGTCAATGATCATGGTCTGAAGATCTCGGAAGAGGTCAGACAGCTCGATGATGCCTTGTGCAATTTCTTCGATTTCTCGCTCTCGCTGGGCGATGGCAGTGTCGTTTGAGTGCAGCGTCTTTTGCTGCATAGCTACCTGTAGCGTTGATTGGGAGAAGGACCGGTCGGCATCTGATTCTTGTAGTGACGGGTCCATGTAGGAGGAGCCCGGCATTGGCGATGCGGGACGATCAATGGGACTGATTGCGCCGAGACCACCCATTCCGCGGAGTTCTAGCACTTGTGGTCAGCAGATTGGGGGGAGTTCAAGGTGCACATCAAGAACGTACTCTTGAGATATGCGCTTTGCTTCTTTCTAAAGTTTGCACTCGCTTCTTGGACCCTTGTGGCAAGGGATATCTGTATATTTTTCGCCATTGTCTCCTCGGCTCTGCTGATGCTATCGGACTGCTTCGACTCACGAACCATGCCCTCCAGCTTCTGGATCCGCTGGTGGCACTGGTGGAAGCCCTTTGTGATCTCTTGGGTGAGCCTCTCGATCTGCACCTCCTCGGCCCGCTTGGTCTCGTCATCGTCGAAGCCCGGGAGCACATGCGTCTGGTGCAGCTTGTCGAGCCGCTGGCTCTTTGTGGCAATCTCGGCGAGCAGCTCTGTGATGTCGTCCGAGATGTCCGACCACCGCGGTGGCAGCAGGTCCATCTCGATTACAGCGTCGCCATCATCTTCGAATGCGCCGCTCGAGAGCAGCCCGCGCCGGTCTTCGTGCGCGAAGCTGCTGCTCGAGTAGGCGTCTGAGAAGCCGCCCTGGGCATATTTGGATCGTTGGTTGGGATGATGAGCGTACGACTGCCGGTAGGAGATGTAGCTACAGGTTTGTTTCCCCAGGGTCAGATATGACAGACGCACTCAATTAGGCGAGCATGCCTTTGGCTTGGGGTGTTCGCATCCGAGCTGCAAGGGCCTGGGGATGGCGGCATAACGTACAGGTTTGTGCGGTCGCGCCACATGGCGGACGCTAAAGGGGGGGCGTCTGGTGGCCTGTCAGGAGAGTAGCAAGTCGACGATGAATGGAGCGGCTCGAAATATGGACGCAGTATTCCGGGACTTCATGTAATGAATGACGGGCATTATCGAGCGCTTGAGATGGTCGACCTGCGCCAATGCTCGAAGCTGGCTGGATGCATTACGACACTGCTCCGGCGGCATATATGCACTCAGCGCTAGCCCGAAGCGGGCGATGGCTGTCTGAGTTTGGGAGCTCAGGCCAATGCAGCTGAGGGACATTGGGCGGTGTTTACACGTGTCACAAGCGTTTCTGGCCACCACGGGTATATCTCCCGGCCGTCAGCCCTCTGTAAGTACATCACAGCTATGTAGGCAGTATTCCCTTTATACGACACTCACACTCACAGCAACATCTTATCATGGGAGTTTTAAGTCCAGTCTTGTTCAGCTCGTCCCAGTCGAGCCAGATGACCTGCACAGTGCGAGCCGCGGTCCTAGGCCAGGCCCCAGATAGGCCTTCAGGGGGTCTCCTAGGCTAGCCGAGCGGCGACAAATGGCCTGCGACCCAGTCCTAGCATGGGGCCTGCCTCAGGATTAATACTGTCTGCCGATTCTGCCTTACCGGTCCCCTGACAGCACGCTTTAGCTGGCCCGGCCTTCGTCTCTCTCCCCACGTCAACGACGAGCACAAGCAAAAAGCTTCCGCCTTTCGCTAAGACGCCACTAACGCTTGCTGTCGTATTAAACCGACCCTCTCTGCCTCTCTCAACTTTCGACTCTACACTCTTTGCTCGCTCTACATAACCCCTATTCACAATGGTGCGTGGCGCGCAGCCGCTCTCTATCGAGCTGTCTCTGCATGGCCGTTACCCCGCGACCGTGGAGGGCTGCCCCCCAATCTTCAGGAGCTTTTGTGTGGCTAACCAGCGAGCCCTCGACAGGCTGATTCTCTTACCGAAGAGCAGGTCTCTGAGTTCAAGGAGGCCTTCTCTCTCTTTGTAAGTCTCTATATGGTCTTTTGGGACGAATCTGCAGGCGGTTTGGGTGCTAATCTGGTGGCTACAGGACAAGGACGGCGATGGTACGTAGTGGCTAGTGACGCGATACTCCTCTTTCCCCTCCTCACCGTTGCCCCTATTTGTGCGAACCATTGTTGGAGCACCTGAACGTGCGACTCCGATCGAATTTTTACCGACTGGCAATTTTTATGACGAAGAAACGGACAAAAAACTAACAGACGTGATTTCGCAGGCCAGATTACCACCAAGGAGCTGGGCACAGTCATGCGCTCTTTGGGACAGAACCCCTCCGAGTCAGAGCTGCAGGACATGATCAACGAGGTCGATGCCGACAACAACGGATCCATCGATTTCCCTGGTATGTCTTTAGTTGAACTATTTGGATGGCTGCCGAAACCGGGCTAATCTAGAGCGGTGAAGAGTTCCTTACCATGATGGCACGAAAAATGAAGGACACTGATTCCGAGGAGGAGATCCGAGAGGCTTTCAAGGTTTGTTATTCGCACTTATGCGCATGTTCTATTGTGAAATTAACACTTGGCGACTAGGTCTTTGACCGCGATAACAACGGCTTCATCTCAGCTGCCGAGCTGCGCCATGTCATGACATCTATTGGCGAGAAGCTCACCGATGACGAGGTCGATGAGATGATTCGTGAGGCTGATCAGGATGGTGATGGCCGAATCGATTGTGAGTTTACAAGTCGTCAAAGACGATTCTACATGTTTATTTTCAGGTTCCAAGAGTTTTAGCTAACCAAGATTTGCAGACAACGAGTTTGTTCAGCTCATGATGCAAAAATAAAGGGACTGTGTTTGGAGTTATTTGCGACTAAGCCAACTGTTGAGCCTTGTTAGAGGCCATGGATATGGTTAATTCTTACGGCGAGACCCAGTTGTTAGCACGCACACAACCTGTTTTTTCTTTAAGAGAACCAACGAGTTGATTTTATTCCCTATACTGTCAAATCTACGAGCGATTCTCGAAATTGCTGGCCTGTTGAAAGAGTCGTGATGTTCAATTCTGGTAGCAGTCTAGGTAGATACCCTGGGCCTTTCTATGGATACCATCAAGTTATAAACCGGCGGCTCGCCACGTCTGCGCATGTGTGGGCAGCCACCTCTTGAACAGAGTGGGCTGACCGTAGATTGAAATGTAGCACAGTAGGACTCGGTATTGATGCTGTGCTGGTCACAAGACTGACGGAGGGCAGACGAGGAGCTAACAAACGTGATATCAGGCTCCTGTGATACCGAGTTCCTTGTTCAGAGAGAGTCAGGTATCACAAGTGTAACCATGTTCCTTGGTACCTTTAGCAGGCAGCACTTTGTAGGCAAGAACAGTAAGGTAACTGCCTAGGTATACGCTGACAGGCAACCATTTAATAAAATCACTCTAAGAAACAGGAGTTAAAATAAAATTTTGCGCATACAGGCCATCGAATCATCCATTATTCTGAAATTAATGCCGTGTAAGTCCTGAATTGCCGTAGTTGAGGTAGCACTCGGAGGCTCATTGTTAGGAGCGGGAAAGGACTTGGCAGTGCTAGCGCTACAAGGAACCGAAGCCTCGCCGGGCCATTGCTTTTCCGCCCGCATCCTTCGTGTCCAGGCCCATGATGCAGCGTGGCCTGCCCCACGTCGAATTAGACCCAGGTACATTGCCAGTACGGAGCGTATTAGGGAGCAGTAGTGCTGTAGCCAGCGACGCTGGTGGCATTGCGATTCATACACGTTCCACGATTCACAGCTGCCCAGCTCAACGTCGAGGCTCGAAGCCGTTCTCGCCATTCCGCCATAGGTCAGCAATAGCCGGTTCGCAAGAGGGAGCCTGGGAATTGCTGGTGCGATACCACTGCTTCTGCCGCCTACCGCCTCTGCTGTTCCTTGGATAACAAACTGCGAGGTGGCCCAGTCGCCGGGTCGAGCTCTTACTTTGCCTCAAGATGAGTTCCTGTGAGACAGCTCTGGTCATTGCGTTCTTCGCGTTGTGAGGTCCTGATGGCTGACGGTTACCCCCTTTGTTGCAATATATAGTAAAGCAATTCATCCGCAACGTGCGTGCGGCGAAGACGATTGCGGACGAGCGAGCGGTCATCCAGAAAGAGAGCGCAGCGATCAGAGCCAGCTTCCGCGAAGAAGGCCACGACCACAGTATACGGTGGGTTTTCATTGTCGAACCTCTGCGCATCCGAACAATGAATAAGAGTGCTCATTCGTGAAAATCGGAAACAGCCGTAACAATGTCGCGAAACTCCTCTACCTCTTCACCTTGGGAGAGCGAACCCACTTCGGTCAAGTCGAATGCTTGAAGCTCCTTGCGTCTCCTCGATTTGCGGACAAGCGTCTTGGCCATCTTGCTACAAGCTTGCTGCTCGACGAGAAGCAGGAGGTCCTGACGCTGGTGACCAACTCTTTGAAGAAGTAACTTGCCCCCCCTCCCCCCTTTTATTACTGTGCGATTCAGCAGTAGGCGGATTCTAACTGTGGCTTTAGCGATTTGGGACACTCTAACCAATATGTTGTCGGACTCGCCCTCTGCACTCTCGGAAATATCGCGTCTGACGAAATGTCGAGGGATCTGTTCCCAGAGATTGAGAATCTGATCTCAACCGCAAACCCATATATCAGGAGAAAGGCTGCGCTCTGTGCCATGCGAATATGTCGCAAAGTGCCTGATCTTCAGGAGCATTTCATCGAAAAAGCCACAGCTCTTCTCTCGGATCGAAACCACGGCGTCCTTCTTTGCGGACTGACCCTAGTCACGAGCCTTTGCGAAGCAGATGAGGAAGAAGGTGGCGAAGAGGGCATAGTTGAGAAGTTCAGGGTCCTTGTACCTGGGCTGGTGAAGACGCTAAAGGGTCTTTCGACATCAGGCTATGCTCCGGAACATGACGTTACAGGCATCACCGACCCCTTCTTGCAGGTCAAGCTTCTTCGACTGCTGAGAGTGCTGGCTGTTGGCGATGCCCAGACGAGCGAGCAAATCAACGATATTTTGGCCCAAGTAGCAACAAACACCGACTCATCCAAGAACGTTGGCAACTCGATTCTCTACGAGGCTGTGCTTACCATTCTGGATATTGAGGCTGATTCTGGCCTGAGGGTTCTCGGTGTGAATATTCTGGGCAAATTCCTCACCAACCGGGACAACAACGTTCGCTACGTGGCGCTCAACACCCTCATCAAGGTGGTTGCCATCGAGCCTAATGCGGTACAGAGGCATCGTAACACAATTCTGGAATGTCTCCGTGATCCTGATATCAGTATAAGGAGAAGGGCTCTCGACCTGAGCTTCACCCTCATTAATGAATCCAACGTTCGGGTACTCATCAGAGAACTGTTGGCTTTCCTTGAGGTTGCGGACAACGAGTTCAAGCCAACCATGACTAGCCAGATTGGCATTGCCGCCGATAAATATGCCCCGAACAAGCGATGGCACTTTGACACCATGTTGCGCGTCTTGTCATTAGCAGGAAACTACGTCAAAGAACAGATTCTCTCGTCATTCATCCGGCTCATTGCGACCACCCAGGAGCTTCAAACGTATGCGGTACAGAAGCTGTATGCTAACCTGAAGAAGGACATTACTCAAGAAAGCTTGACCCAGGCTGGCGCTTGGTGCATCGGCGAGTATGGTGATGCCCTGCTCAGAGGCGGACAATATGAAGAGGCGGAGCTTGTTCAGGAGGTCAAGGAGGCTGATGTCGTTGACCTATTTTCGCTCATCTTAAACAGCAGCTATGCCAACCAGGTATCCACGGAGTACATTGTCACAGCGCTGATGAAGCTCAGCACACGATTCACTGACCCCGCCCCTGTGGAAAAAATCAGACGCATCCTTCAAACACACCAGACTAGTTTGGATGTCGAGGTGCAGCAGCGAGCTGTTGAGTACGGCAACCTGTTTGCGTTTGACCAGGTCCGCCGAGGAGTGCTTGAGAAGATGCCTCCGCCCCAGATCAAGGAGGAGTCTAGAGTGCTGGGCCGGGCTCCTTCAAAGAAGGCCAAGAGCGCCAACAGGAGATCCAAGATTATCAAACCCACCGAGCAGGACTTGCTGGATATCATGGATACACCAGCAGCTGTGGCTGCGCCTACGAATGGATCCCAGGCGACAAACTCTGATCTGCTGGCTGATATTCTTGGAGGCGTATCGACAGGTTCTGCGCCCGCTTCTCCTGCTCCACCGCAGTCTAACATTTCTTCCATCATGGATCTCTTCGGCTCGGGACCTGCGGGCTCGCCTTCACCTGCACCTGCTTCGGCCGGTCTCGATATCATGTCCCCTGTGGCATCCCCGCCACCACAGCAGCCTTCTCCGGCAACTCAAGGCCAATGGCTTCCCTGCTACAATGCTAATGACCTGAATGTGACCTTTCAAGTTCAACGCAACGCCGAAGGACTTATCCAAGCGACGGCTCGGTTCCAAAACATGTCTGGTTCGGCGGCTCTATCCAATGTTGGACTGCAAGCCGCGGTTCCCAAGTCTCAGAAGTTGCAACTGCTGCCCATCTCCTCGCCAGAGCTTGGACCCGGAGCGGATACTACTCAGATGATGAGAGTAGCTGGTTGCAAGGGGGTAAGCAGTTTTCTATTTTCTTATTTTCCTTCTCTTTCCATTCTCTATTCTCTTCGATTATTCTTCTTGATTTCATATGCTGACTGACTTCATATAGCCGCTACGACTGCGACTGCGTATCACGCTCACTCACCCTGCGGCGGGTCAAGTAGTGGATCAGGTGAACTGGGCAGAGTCATCATAAGCGGGAACTTGATTACAGCGAGCAGTTTACGTTACTGGGCTTTTATAGTGGTTTAATATGGAACTTAAATATGGAGGTACTTGCGGAGCGGTTGTAGATATCAAAATTTCAGGGGGAGTATATTAAGTGCAGGACGATCTGAAGATGTATGACGGGGCCGACTGGTCGAAATAGGCATAATTACGTAGAAGCATCGATGAGATTTGGTCTACTTTGTGATTTGAAGGGTGTTGTGAGATTATTCGTCTTCAATTGTAGATATAAGCTTCCGCTAGCGAGTCTGCGTATAAAGTGAGCCGTCTATCTGTTTCGGGATATAGTGCTATTCCTATTTGAAAGCTCAACAACACTGCACTTACAAGTACCTACACAACTTATTAGACATTAGTTCACTGAAACGATTGGCTGATGCTCTGCAGAATCTTGTCCAGCAGGTCCTTTACGCGATTGGTAGTGCCTCTGTTTCGCCCTGGCTCTTTACTCTACGGGCGGTCATTCAGCAGCTTAGGCGCAGCAGCCATGGCGTCGACGGGAAAGCAGCGGGAGGGGCATCTTGAGAGGACAGCGGCTGAGCCGAGAGATGCAGTAAAACACCCTCTTAACTCCTAATATGTTTCTTATTCTTCTCATGATTCGCTCTAATATTACTTTCTAAGAGAAATTTATGCTGATATTTTTATAAGGATCTTCATGAGGTGCGGCTAGGTCGGGTTGAGCAAGTGAATGAGAGAGTGAGGCTGTTTCGACTAGATCTTGTATCTGGTCCTATAAAGGCAAGCCAAGCCAAATTCAGTCATTTTAAATACATAACTTGTTCAACTCATCATGATGATTGAATCAATGTTAATTCGATAACAAGTTGCAATGCTAACAAATAAATAAAACATTCAGTTCTTGCCCGGCCAGTGGCTCGACACATACATCCCCGACGTGCCCAAAGCAGGTGGCTTCACTATCACATCCGCCCCTTCAGCCGCTCTCACGGGCCCATCGCCGTACTTGGAGCTCGCAGTGCAGGAATCGCCCGAAAACGAGCCCGCGGCCTGGCTGTGGCGGCCTGTGGGCGAGATTCTAGGCGCGACGCTGCGTGTTCGCGTGGGTGGCAGGTTTGTGTTTCCTCCCCTGAGCGGCGATGACGCTTCTGATTTTGCGTCTTCTGCTTTGAAAAGAGTCGTTTTTGTTGCGGGTGGAGTGGGAGTGAATCCTCTGATGAGCATGCTGAGCTACATTGCCGAGGGCCATGGGCAAGATGCTGCTCCTCTGGATGTGAGCTTCATGTACGCGAGCAAGTTGCCTGCGAGCGGCAATCTCTTGGATATTGTCTTCCTCGATAGGATTACTCGGGCTTTTGGAGAAGGGAAAGTGAGGGGCAAGGTGAAGCTATTTATAACAGCTGCTGGGGATAGCGCGATATTGCAGCAGCAGCAAGAGACGAGATATATCAATGCAGCTCCGGTGGAGATCCAGCCGCGCCGCCTTGCGATTGCAGATATTACGGAGTCAATTGGAGGTGAGGACCATGAAGGTACTGTTGTGTATGTATGTGGACCGCCGCCAATGACGGATGAGCTGGTTGAAAAGCTTGCGGCGGTGATGGATTCGCGCCGTGTTTTGACGGAGAGATGGTGGTAAATGGGAATGTTTATTTCACAAGAGCTAACTATTTAACCAGCTCATTGATGGGCGAGAGGCAATGGAATAGTCACGGCAAATGCTTTATATGCAGAGCTGAATTTATGATAGCGATATGTATGTATATATGCCCGTATGCGCACGCGCGACCCCAACGCCCATGGTATCATCAATACGGCCGTCCCAGTAGTCCAATTTCGCTGGCAATTGTCCCCCTTTCCATCATATAAATACTATTTCCGCAAAAAGTTCATACCACCCAAAGAACCAAAGCGAATGTCAATCTTTGATTATCCCCTCTCTCAGCAACTCATGAAAACAAATCCTCGGCCTTTTGTCTCCTTTTTGGCTGGTTCCCACTGAATAATTCCTTGCCGGCATTGCCTGATCCAAATTTACCAGGGAATAGCTCTTGCGCGTTGGCTGCCCCCTTTATCGAGAACCCACTGCCCCCAGCTCGCTGAGTAGCGGCGCCTCGAATGTTTAAGCCATCGCCTGTTGATTCGGCAACGATCTTGGGCATATCCTCCTCTTTCAAATGGGCTGAACCGATAGACTTTTCCAGTTGGTCTAGCATTCCACCCCCACCTCTACTAGACGGCTTGGTGGGGAAGAGTTCTTTCGATCTGGTTTCGTTTGCGAGGCGGCCTCGAATAGCCCGAGCCTTTTCTCTATTACCTGACGAGCTAGCAAAGCCATCCATAGCTGCATCTCCATCGTCGTCGCGGCGAGGGGATGCTGATCTGTCCCTTCTGGAGGTCGATCGTCCAACACTGCGGCCCGAGAATAGCTCTTTACCGCGATTACTTTCTTGAGCTGATGATCTGTCATCCCTGGCAGCCGGCGGCGCATCGTCGTACATGCTAGCCTCGAAAGTTTCCACCTCGTCGTCTGAGTAGCGTCTTCGTCGCCCTGATGTTCCCCGACTGTCCCGGTGGTCACGGCCATCACGGTCGCGATATCGAGAGCGGTTTTCTTGGTACCGGCGTCGCCTTTCTTCGGGATCGTGCTCGGGATGCAGAAGGTAATATCGGCTGCGAAGCGCCGCGCCAGCCTGCTTTTTGTCGGCTTGCGTCGCAAAGCGAATCTGTAGAGAAGTTTCGGGTTTTCCTTCTAGAGCCTTGGCCGGGACAGACTCGCCAATTCCCAACGCCGTCGCATCTGCAATGTCAATAGCACTCAAAGCGACAATCGCATCGCGCGCTGAAGGTTCGGAGCTGAAGATGAGATTTGCAGAGGTATCGTCGATCCACTCTACCCGGTCTACATTCCCGTAATGGGCCTTGACGTATGATTTGATGTCGTCGGTGTGTAAATTGTCTAGGCCTCTTATGTGAACCTTTGTGGGAACAATGGCGTTTGACGCGTCGTCCTCATTCACTTCTCCATCGTCAGCCACTTCACCTGGCTCGTCTGGCTCGTCTGGTACCAAGATATCGTCGCCTCGGGGGATTTCTTCATGAATTTCCTGGAAAGCCTCGCCGCCGGCACCCTCGTCCATATCGATGTCCAAATCCATGATTCGTGTTCAGTGGTAATGGACAGGCACAAGGGGGGAGAAAGTAGGTGGCGGATGCAGAATAAAAGATGGACTCGGTGTTGGAAGTAGTGAGCAAAAAGAAAAGAAATAGGAAAGAGATCCAATCAGGATAAAAGCAGACGAGATCAGAGGAGAAAAAGCAAGATTAGCTTTTTTGCTTGTTTCTAATTCCAAGAAAATACAAAGCGATGCGCAAATGGCGAGTAGCAGCAGGGGATAAGACGGAGAGATCGCTGAGTGGCAGAAAGGCGGCTTTGCGACGCGAGACCCGAGCTGGCGGGAGAGAAGCGCGGCTGTTTGGGCGGTGACGGCGCTTGTGCTCTGGCGACAGGCGCCGCGCATGCGCGCAGAAGGTACCTGCAAGCGCAGCGGTACAAGGCGCAGCTCCAGCTGGTACCTGTGCCTTGAATAGGGACACCTGCGCCTTAACACAAGCCACCTGTGGCGCTCGCAAGCCCCGCGACCCGAAAATCCCACCGTCGAGATTCCAGGCAATTGATCACGACGCAGCTCCCGGCCAGCTCCAGCACGCATCGCCTCATTGCGGTACCAACTCGCCAAAGCGCCATCGCGGCTCCCACGTGTATCTGCGTATCTCTGCGTAAATCATTTTGTACTCGCCATCTTCTCTGCCGTCGTCGCCGCATCTGCCCTTTCGCCGCGGCTCGGTCTGTTCCACCTCCACAGACCACTTATCGCCAACCCCACCAACAATGTGTCGTCTCTCATAGACAGCTCTTCTTCCCATCACGATACTCCAATGTCTTCAGATCCTCGCAACGCCCTCAGCGCCCTCCTTCGGGCCGCTGATATCGACGACCACGAGCAGATTCTCAACGCCGCCAATGCCGCCCTCAAGGCCGACAAGAACGACCATGACGCCGAACACACCAAAGTAGTCGCCCTCCTGAAGCTCGATCGCTTCGACGATGCCCTCCGCATGATCAGCGGCGGAGGGATCAAGCTTCAGGCCACCTGCATTCTTGAACAGGCCTATGCGCTGTACAAGACCGGCAAGCTGACTGAGGCTTCCGATTTGCTCGAGACACGTGGCTTGGAGAAACGAAGCCTTCAGCATGTTGCCGCTCAGGTCGCTTACAGAGCCGAGAAATTCCACAATGCCGAGAATATTTACAGGCACCTACTGGATACAGAACCCGAAAACGAGGAGAGCGATCTCAAAATCAACATCACCGCTGCCGTTGCTCAGAGCCAATGGACAGGCATCCCCTCCTCCAGCCCGGCAGTGGCCCCCGAAACTCTGGATACTTTTGAGCTGTGCTACAACATGGCTTGCGGCGAGCTTGCTCGGGGAAACACAAGCGTTGCTCTCACTCTCTTACAGCGCGCGGCTATGCTTTGCGAAAACTCAGACGAACTCACCGACGAAGATAAGAAGATTGAGCTGAGATCGATCCGCGCCCAACAGGCGTATCTGTTTGCCAAGATTGCAAAGCCTAGCTCGGCCCTGGAAGTTTACGAGATGCTCGGTCCTCCAACGTAAGTAGGATTCTCAAACTAAGCTCTTCACCCTTTTTCTGATCCAACCAATCTTTCTAACATATCTGATGTTCCAGCGGAAAAGATGGCCGTGACTTCGCCGTCATTACCCAAAACAACCATTTTGCCCTTGAGGAAGCCGGCAATCCATTCGTGCGCCAGCGGAAAGCAGAGTCCTTGATGGCATCAGCAGCTCAAAGCGACCTCTTCAGCTATCAGTCTAACATCCTCAAACGCAACAACCTAGTCATCGATCTTGGTGCCTTCAAGACCCAGGGCGTTGCGGAAAGAACAGAAAAGATCCTAACCCAGGCAAAGCTTCCTTCAGCAAACCCGCAAATCAACATCTCCTCCATCATCAATGCGGCTGCTCACACTAAAGGGCTGGACAGCAAGGAGGCTCTTCGGAAATTGCAGGCCTTGGCGGCTAAGCGTCCCAGTGATGTCGGCATCGTCTTGGCTGTCGTTCAGCTACAGATAAGGGAACAGCAGGGCGGCGCTGCGCTGACGACTCTTACGTCTTTCCTTAGTCGCTTAGAGAATTCCGAGGACGCAAACGACATAGATACCCGCTACAGCCCTGGTATAGTTGCCCTGACAGTCTCGTTGATGCGATCACAGCGGCGGGAATCATCGGCCAAGGCTGAGCTTGTCAAGGCCGCCAAGTGGTGGCAGAACCGTCCCGCCCATTCCGTCGGCACACTCCTCCTCGAGGCCGGAATCGAGCTCATGCGATCCTCCAACGCAGACGACTTGAAGCTGGCAGGCGCATCCTTTGACAAGCTATTCCGAGAGCAACAGGGATCCGACATTGCTGCGGCTGGGCTGGTAGCTGCCTTTGCGGCATCTCAAGCCTCAAAGGTCAAGCAATACTCTGACAAGCTGCCCCCCGTCCACGATCTGATCAACGGCATTGACGTGGATTCGCTCTTCGATGCTGGCGTGGCCGTCGCCCGCAGCAACGCCGCCTCCAAGAAGCGACCAGCCTCAGACGAGGCCAACGCCGAAAAGGCAACCAAGCGACGAAGGAGAAAGCTTCCCAAGAACTACGTCGAGGGCAAGACTCCCGATCCAGAGCGATGGCTGCCCCTCCGCGATAGATCGTCATACCGACCTAAAGGCAAGAAGGGTAAGAAGCGAGCCGGAGAGGCCACACAGGGAGGCATCGTCAAGGAGGAGGAAACGCTCGGCCTCGTAGGTGGAGGAGGCGTCAAGGTGGAAAAAGCACCCGCGCCTTCATCGAACAATAAGAAGAAGAAGAAGGGCAAGAAATAAGAAATAAGTGCTCATTTTTACTTAATTCTTTTTTTTTTTTATAGTCATCTTTATGCCAGAGGAATCTGACATTTAGTACATATATGGATGGATGGATGGATGCTGCGTATAAAATGAATAGGAGAAGGGGAGCTTAATTCAAGAATTATTCTCAAGGGGTCTGTTTCATTTAGGAAGAGGAAGGGGAAAACAAGAATAAAAGAAATGTATACCATCTTCCCTCTAAATTGTCATATGGACTACCAAAACCATACAAAACCTTCGTTATCACGATGTGAAAAACATCAAACAAGAGAAATGTGCGTCAGAAAAAGTTCTATATATCTCAATTCTTGTATGGTATAAATATATATAAGTAATATATAAGGTATATGATATGATGTATGTTTTCTCCACGTGGTCTCATACGGGGTATATAAGCCACACCGTTTTTCAAAATGATTAAAAAAGACATAGAGAGTGTGTGTATAAAAAAAGGGAGAAAATGAGAGAGTGTGTGTGAGGCGGCTGATCAGCTCAACAAAAGAGAGTGTGTGCATGCCAAAGTGTGCAAACCATTTTCCTTTTTCATGTCTTTTTGTTCTGTTTCTTTTCATTTGTTCTTATTCTTTTTCCTTTTTTCTTCAGCTCAAAAGGTACAGTTAAAAAGGGTAATTCGAAAGGAGAGTGAGAGAAGAAAACAAGAAGAAAAAGAAGAGAGTTGAAGCCACACAAAGTAAAGAAAACAATGTAAGTAGAGACATCAGAGGTTATTTCCATATGCAGCCCCCCAGTCATAGTCAAGTAAAAAAAGAAATGAGGAAAAGAAATGAGAATAAGTGAGATGAAAGCCCTCCTTTTGGTTTCGCCGTCACTCGCGAGCTCCACGCTCGAACAATAACAATTCGCTAAATAGACATACATATTCGCACTCTTCTAAAACAGGAAATTCTGCACTCGCCATTTCTTCTATTCACTTCCCTTTGCTTTGATTTTCCATTCAGTTCATGCATTGACTGCTTGGAGAGGTCGGTTTGGTAGAGATTCAGACCCCTCAGCCTCTTCGTTTGCTGGCTTCTTTTCCCGCGCCAGACTTTCCGTTTTGCGCTCTAATTGTTTCTCGTCTTCTTGTTCCAACTCCAATGTGGTATCTTCTTCATCCTCGCTTACAGCCGATTCATCGACAGCCAAGTCCTTTGCGCCATTCTCATCTTCCTCTGTTTCCATGGGAGGCAGTGGAGATCTTCGTCCGTCGGAAAAGCTCACTGCTACCTCACTGTCCGCATCTGAGGGAACCGCCAGCCTTCCCGCCGCGGATACACTTCGATGTTGAGCAGACGAATATTTCCGGTGGAGTTCACGGAAACTTCTCGCCGTAGCCGTGCTAGCACTCGCGGCGGACGCTCTCCGATCACGAGGGTCACGAGGGTCACCCTCGCGAGACTCGTCCTCGATTTCGCCCTCGCCCTCCTCTATGGGGGCCTCAAGAACAGAATAAAAATCATCATCAATATCTTCGTTCAGCATAGGAGCAGGTGGCTGATCACATGACTGCCGGTTGCTCTGCTGCTGTTGTTTTCGAGCCAAAATCTGCTCTTCATTGCTCAAGACCTGCAGCTCGGTGCCTAAGTTGATAACGGAGGCCTTCTTTCCGTGAACGACAAAGCTTCCAGTGCCTCGCGCCAACGTACTGTCGCGAGCAGCATCCTCTGAAGACGCGGCTGGGCCTCCCTCCCTGCCTTTCCTGCTCCGGTGGTGGGAGAGGTGACCAGCACTCTCCCTAAGGGTGCGTTGGAGACTGCGTCGAATCTTGTTTCTCTCGAATTTATCCCCAGATTCGGCAGCATCTCCGGTAGTCGACGTGATAGCCTTGTCTGATGGATCCCTCCCAACTCTTCCCTGCAGCAGGCCAGCTTGTTTCAAGAATTGTCGTTCATCGGCATCCACTTCGTCACCGTCTGCGCGGTCAGACTTGACTGATGCCGCCTCGTCTTCGTCATGAGGCTCGAGCTGCGTGCTTTGTATCTTGCCCAATGGTAGCTGCGCAGGGGATGCAGTAATACTTGAAACAGAGTTGTGTCTGATGCTTCCAAGATCGGCCTTGGGTGTTTCTTGTACTTCAGGCGGCGGATAAACTTCGCTCGTTGGCCGTGTTGCTGGCCGTGTTGCTGGCCGTGTTGTGGGAGGAGATGCTGGTCTAGCCGGATCTTGCAGCTCCAAGGCAAAGTCGTCCCTGTCCGTGAAGAAGGGTGGGAGATTTTCTGTGATAGCTGACTGGGGTATCTTTTCAGAAGCTGCTACTGATGCCTGGGACTGGGATTCGGGTCGTTTAGCTGCAGACGGCTGCGGTGCTGAAGACACGCGACGCTCTTCAACCGCAAGTGTGCCATCAGCCGCGACGTTCTTCTCCGTAGCAACTTCTCCGTCTTCTTTGAGATCCAGCACCAAGATATCGCGATGACATATTTCCTTCCAAATCTCCATTCGCGCCCACCGAAGCTGCGCAGACATACGGGCCGCAGCCAGAAGAAGCTGCTCTCTGGTTCTCGGTTGGATAGGTGCAAGTATTTGCAGATGGCGAGCATTCCTGAGCTGATTCTCTAGGGCCTTCTTGGAGTCTTCAATCTTTTGGTTTGCCTCGGCAATCTTTTCCTGCATAAACTCACGCCTCGCCAATTGAATATCTTGAGCCATCTTATAATCAATTCGGCTCTTGGCAATCGATACTGGACCAGTTGGAGTGTCAACAAGTTGCGTGGCGTCAGAACTCTCAAGTCTTCTGAAAGCCCGACGACTGTGGCCGTCATATGTGCCTCCACCAACGCCACGCATCTTCACGCCGGATGTTCCAAAGGCAGCGGCGTAGTTGAGCTTTGCCAGCCAGTCATTAAGCTCATGTTCATCATCGGCTAGAAGAACTTCATCCAAGCCCCCTTGCCTCACGTAGATGAAAGCGTTCTTATGTTTTTTGTACGAAGTGTCAAGGAGAGCTACAGCGCCCTTGGTAGACATGAGGGCATCAGGTTTGAATTCTTCCAGCGGAGGCTTGAAAGTGATTGGTATCCCATCATGTCCTGCTTTGATATGGCTGTCATACTGATGCATGAGATTCTTCACCCAGCTGGTGTTGCGAAAGAAGTAGAGCTGAGCGCCGGTGAGAATGGCTCCCCATTCCTGCCAAGGAGATCGCGTCTTCCTCTTTTTGGCTTCCTTGCGCCACAAAAGGCCGACTTTTGTGATTTTGATGTCGACAATACCGGGTGCATCGTCTGTGTTCTCTAGAGGGTTGTCGGACATGAATGCGTCAGGACGAGACCTTGCGGAGACAATTTGCAAGACACCAGTCCTGAAGAATGTCTTTTGCAGGTCCTTGAGATTGAGGGACTGCGCCGAGCCCAGGTAGTTATACTGGTCTTCCAAAGGTATGGTGGCCTTGAGATTCGGTCTCAGGACATCTAGATTTCCATCGATGATGAGAGTATAGGGGTCGAGGGGCTCTTTTGCCGCCCGCTTGGCGGGATCGGCCACAGGGGCCGGAATGGCAAGTTTTCTCTTCGTCTTGATGCTACCTGGGCCATGGCGCTCGCTGTTGACTTCAAGGTCATCTTCAACATGGATGAAAGGGGTATAGCAAATGTTGTCATAAAAACACTCGAGAATGTCGTCAAAGATGCCCTCCCCACGAGTATTTTTCAGATAGTCCGTCTTTTGCATCTTGTGCTTGTTGTTCTTGTTGAAGACATCCGTGTGGAGAATAAGTAGAGAGAAGGCGATAAAGTATGCCTGGTCAGGAGTAGAGTAGATGCCGGGATTGCATTCGTGATAGCGATTCGCAAACGCTTGCAGAAATCGGTCAATCTGCTGCGTCTCTTTGGGAAGCTCAACCTCCATCAAGAGCTTGCGAATGGCCATGTCCATGGGGTCTCCGAAAAAGCTAAAGGTTCTCATGAAGCTTCTCAGAGCAGCGGTAGAGAAGGGATCTGTTCCCTTTGACAGCGCAGCAGCTACAACGCCTCGGCTAATCATACCTTCGATACGGGCAATATACTTGGCAGGAGACTCATCTTCGAATCGCTCTGGAAGGACGACGGACTCTTCCCTTGGTAGCTGGAGAGAATTGGTCTTGGACGCGATGGATCCTGGAGTGGCGGGTGTGAAGGAGCCTTGCCGGCTAAGATCGGAGTTCTGGCGAAGACGAGTCAAGCCTAATAGGTCGCCAAAGCTCTTGCGGCCGATGGACGTGGATGTTCGCGAAGCTGTGGGGGGAACGAGATGCTCATCGTTGGAATCTCTGCCTACAGAGCTTAATGTAGACGATCTGCCCCGTCGTATAGGTGTCCGGGTGGGAGAGGAGTGATCAGAAGGAGGTCCACCATTTGCATTGAAAAGAGCAATGGCCGGATTTAGCTGAGTGCCCTGTTCGATTTCGCCGGGATGAGTGCCTGCACTCTGGGCCGAAGTTGGGCGCGGTGTGGCCTCCACGCCCAGCGATGTAGTCGAGGATCGATCAGTCGCAGCGAAGCTGCCCTCTTGTCGAAGGTGTGCAAAAGGAAATAGCGGTTCCGGGGGCTTCTTGTTTCGCCGTAATTTGCTGAAAAAGGGCGTAGAAGGTTGAGGCTTCTTGGGGGTAGAACTAAAGCTGGTGTGAGATACTCGATCAGTAGAACTAACATCTGATCGTGAAGATTCAGACGGTCGAGGCGCTATGTTGAGTCCCGTGCCGGCGGAATCAACCGTGGTCTGGGTCGACGGTCGCGGCGATTGAGGCTCATCCGTAACACTCAGCGAGGGCCGTCCTTGGTCGCCTGTAGACTTTCTAGGCATGGGATCGTGGTGGCGGCGGTTGGCACTGCTGGATAGAGGATCGTCACGAGGGATGTCCGTGGAACGCCGCAGCATTGCGGCCAATCCCAGGCGGGAGGCGGATTTCTTTAGGTTTCCCATTTCCATAGTGGGAGCTGTGGTGATGATGGCAGGAGCTAGACACGAGGGGAAAAGGGCACAAGTCAGTCGCCATGAGGTCTCGCTACGTCTGGACAGAAGGGAGGGGTTTGTGGTTACGTCGAGGAACAGGAGGGGGCTTCTCGGCCGCCTGCTTGACTCGGAGAGACAGCTGGGAATCGGAAGCATTTCGAAATCGCAGGACGGAGAAGCGCCGGTGCTTGTTGGACTGCGGCTGGACCGGCGGGGTGATGGGACGATCCAGCGAAGTGTCAGATTCGCGGCTCTGCGGCCGAGATGTCGCGGACTCGGGCTCGGGGTCGGGTTCAGGTCCAGACTCGGGCTGGGGCTCAGTGGCCTCTTCTGGCACCTTGATCTGGAGCGGCAGTTCAGGGACGTCGTCGGCTTGCGGCGCAAAAGGTACGTTATGGCGACGCATGTCAGTCTCACTGGCCATGATGCCGCGGCGGCGTAGAAATGGCATGACGGCGGCCGATGCTCATGATCTACAAGGGCTCGCCTGGCCGCTGGAGATTTCCGGTGAGGCCGCTGAGCTTCCGACGACTCGACTCGATTCGATTCGCTTCGCTTCACAATAGGATGGAAAGGAGCGACGAGAGGCAGAGGGGAGAGGCGTGGCCCTGGCTAGCTGAATGCGCCCGGCGCGTCGAGAAAGGGCATTGAGCAAAAAGGTCGTTGGAGCGTCTGGAGATGGTGCTGGACGGATCTGGTCTGAGATGCAAGGTGGACGCAAGAGATGAGAGCCCCAGGGGGTTCGTTCAGTGCAGCGCAAGTACCGGTACGCGAGCAAGTCCACGCAGCATCGATGCCATAGCCTTAGCAGAGATGATACTGCATGGATGGCACCAGCAGCGGTTCCCACGGTGGAGAGTCCTTCGCAGGCCCAGGGGGTTGGGTTGGCATTTGCTGAAGGGGGGCCACAGCTCCGAGTGGACGCGCGTGTGCTTCGTAGGAAGCTGGCGGCACGGCGTTGCAATTGGCCGCTGCAGCACAAGAGGCGACCATGAGGCTGATGCGCAGTGGATCCTCGCCCCCCGTCCAGAACACTGGCAGAAGACAAGCAGCAAGCAAGCAAAAGCCCACTACGGTACAATATAAGCTATACACAGACTACTGCTAGTCATCGGGCAGCGCCTAGCGATTCAGAGCGGGAATGGCGACTTTCTCTACAGTACTCCTACTACTCATGTCATCTTCTCACGGCGTCCGAGTGCCACACCATGCCACGAGACGTGGTGCTGACAGGTGTGGCGGATGACACGCTGCGCTACAGCGTATCCGGCGTGCTGAACCTTATTGGCCTCTGCGCTCTACTGATGCGCCGTATAGAGTTGCATGGACATGCCAGTTGAGCAGTGCATGTAATCCTGCCCGCCTGGCACGTCTAGATTACGAGGTCGCGGCCGCATGCCAAGGCGTTTCCCAGCGCTTTTACGGCGGGCTCATTCATGCACCACCCCCGGAAACAACGGGCTACCTGCGCAAAAAATCCACTCTGACAATCGGTACCGGTACGAGGCCCTCAGTGGAAGCTCTCGCTGCTCTGTCGACTCCAGCGCTCGCTGGGCACAGCCCCGCCATCAGGTACAGGCTACCTCTGGGCTGGTACGTGTATTCGGTAGCCACGCGCTGCGGCCCCTAGCATGCAGTACATATGCCCCCATGTTCCCTCTACTCCGTAAATTCTCCGGGGCCTCCATGTCTGCAGCGGGACACCTTTGGCTGCTCAGGCTCTAGAGCACCGCCTAGCAGTGGACGTTCTGGAGCACGGCAGCCGCTATTGCTTGCTTGTTTTCCTAAATTATTGCCTAGAGCATAGCCTCGCCGAATCGCAGCTCTACCTAGCCACCTCCCGGCCGCAACGCTCAAATCCCCAGTATCAATCCCATACTACTATTTGCTGCCGCTACCTAAAGTGCCTGCGCTACCACCACCTAAGACGGGAAAAAAGGAAAAAAGTCGCCTCCCAACAGCTCCATCGCCAACGCCATGTACATTCAATAATCAATCCTATTTCTTACTTGTCGCGTGTCTCATAGCAATTTGCTCGATATCACTTTCATTTCAGTGACCCCGCCGAGCCGAGTCGCTCGCTTTAAACCGAGATGAAGGCGACGGTCGCTCCTCTGGTGGCCTCGTTGGCGCTGCTCGGCCCAGCCCACGGCGCGGGCATCTCAGCATCATCGCGAGTCCCCTCGACCAGCAGCCACGGCACCAATACGGCCGTCTTCCCGTTCCTGACGAAGCTTCGCGATAGTGCCATTGAGTTCATATTTGGCCGTCACCCTTCCAAGGCTGCCCAGCCTTCCCCTCCCAGCTACTCTCAGTCTCGATACGTCAATGAGCTGGTCTTGCGATTCAATGTCTCGACTGCCGTCGAAGAGGCTGCCCTCGCCGAGGCGACCTCTCGTCTGTTCCTGGATGTATGGGCTTTTACCGATCAGTTCGTCGACATTCGACTCCATGCCGACGAAGTTGGCCCGCTGCTCGGCCTACTGCCCCGATCTCTCCAGCTATCTCAATCGACGCTGATCCCCGACCTAGCCGCCGCGGTCTATCAGTCAATGCCTTCATCCAAAGACACCACCATGGCTTCGGACAGAATGACGTGGGCACTGGCAGAGCCCCTGAGACCTGCCGATAACGTCTTCTTCCAGGACTACCAGCCGCTACCCGTCATCATCCGCTGGATGCGCCTCTTGGAAGCCATGTTTCCGTCATATGTCAAGTACATTACGATTGGAAAGTCGTTTGAAGGGCGAGAGATACCTGCTCTCCGCGTGGGAGTACCGCAGCTCGCCGATCCCAACAAGCCACGAAAGATGATTGCCGTCACAGGCGGACTCCACGCCCGCGAGTGGATTTCAACCAGCACTGTCAACTACGTGGCATGGTCATTCATCACCTCATTCGGCAAAGAGCCAATGATTACAAAGTTCCTCAATCACTTTGACATTGTCTTTATTCCGGCGGTTAATCCTGATGGTGTGGAGTACAGCTGGCAGGTCGACCGCCTGTGGCGCAAAAGCCGGCAACAAACCAACCTGCGATTCTGTCGAGGCATGGATTTGGATCACACTTTTAGCTTTGGCTGGGATGGTGCCGAGGCCCAAAGCGACCCATGCTCGGAGAGCTACGGCGGGGACAAGCCCTTCCAGGCCGTGGAGGCTGCCGAGCTCGCAAACTGGGCTGTGAACCAGACTGAGAATAACGTCAAGTTTGTGGGTTTACTGGATCTCCATTCATATTCGCAGCAGGTTCTCTTCCCATATTCATACACTTGCGCCACCGAGCCGCCCAACCTGGAAAACTTGGAGGAGCTTGCCATGGGAATTGCCAAGGCAATCCGTCTGTCCAACGGAGAATCATACTCGGTCACTTCCGCCTGTGAAGGCGCCGTTGCTTCCAAAGACGCCAAAGGCCGTGATCCCGTGTGGTCTCGCATCGAATCGGGCGGCGGGTCTGCCATTGACTGGTTCTACCACGAGCTGGGCGCGCACTTTAGCTATCAAATCAAGCTTCGAGACACGGGGAGCTATGGTTTCCTCCTCCCCAAGGAATACATTGTCCCCACGGGAGAAGAAGTATTTGATGCGATGAAGTACTTTGGAGACTATCTGTTGGGAAACAATGGCATTGAGAAGACAATAGGCAAGTACAAGGAGGAAGAGAAGGCTGAGGTGGAGGAATTAGGCGTCGCAGATGTTGAATTTGACGACGACCCGCAGGAAACCTTGCCAGTTCAGGAGCTACGGCGGCGCAGATTACGAAGATGAAGATTTTTGATGTAGCGTTACTGGAATTGGCGTTTTTTTGTTTTTTATTGGTGATGAGTTTTCAATTCTCTCTTCTTCCACCCATTATGATATCCTACATAATTACTGCTCGAATAACAACCCTTGTAATGAATTGATAAAATAGGAAGAAAGAAAGCAAACGGATGACATGGGCCATTTCGTTCTTACATGAGAGGAAATCCTGGGAGCAAAAATCATACCTATGCACACAAACACATGGCGGGAAGAGATGATACGTGGGCAATCATAGCTTTGAGGCAAACATTTGCGGTTTCAGCTCAGGAGCAAGGGGCTTTATCGTGACCGAGAAGACTGTTACAGGGCGAGGGCTGAAACAAGCACGCGTAACGATGAAAACGGTAGTAGTATCTGGATTAATTGGATTGTAATTTTATTTTCCTCTAATAATAAAAATTGGTCTATCTCGCAAAAATAAGAAGCTCAAGTTAAAAAAAAAAGACAGATAGTAAGAACTTAGTTGCTTGTGATAACCAGGTAAGAGGTATAAGCAGCCATGATCTTGAGAGCAAGATCCGCAGCACCGGAGAAATAAGCACCACTAGAAGAAGAAAAAAAAATAACAATGTTAGATCAAAAAGGGGAGCTCATGAAATTTTTTGCGGCTGTTGGATACAGAATACTCACAATGATCGGCCCTTGGGACCAGCGTTGCTGGTGTAGCCGTACAGGTAAACCACACGGCCAAAGGACCAGGTGGCGCCGAGGAGGCCAGCGGCGATGGGGAAGTTGAGGCCGGCGATAAGAAGAGAGCCGACCGCGGGGACGAGGTTCTCAGTGTAGTTGTTGTGGGCGCGTTGAGCTGGGATATTCAGTCAGTATGGTGTTTTTGTGGTTTTATGCCACGATTCGGCTTTCAACTGCATGCCGTCCCTCAAACAGCGGCAGAAAGAGAATCGAAGCAAAACTATGAGTTTCAGCTATGAGGGGATGTGTTCCAACTTACCGCAGTTAAACTTGTACGCGTTGGGGTCCTTCTCGGCCTGCTCGTGGGAAGCATAGGCGTTGGGATAGGGGACGCCGCTGGCCTTGCGGAACTTGCCAGTTCGCGCCATGTGCAGGACGTTGACGAAGAAGGCAGATGTGGCGGCGGCCAGGACGAAGCTGTGCATGATTTAGCAATTGAACGAACAGTGCTCAAATCATGGTGTTTTTGGGGTTTTCTAGCAATGGTGGTGGCGTTGTTATGTTGCAAAGTCTTACCCGTATGAGTTGGAGATTTCGAAAGCAAAAGGCATCTTGGGCAGCTTCTTGTGATGTGGATTTAAAAATTGGAATTGAGTTGCAGCAATTCTTGATCGATCCAAGTTGTTAAAGAATGGGAGAGGAAAGGAATTGAGCTTGGTAGAAGACAGCAGTGGCAATGGCGGTGGGCGTCGTTGTCAATTTAAGCATTCAATGTCCGCAACCTCGGAAGATCTCGTCGCTCTCCCCTGACTCGATCCATCCGGGCCCGACTCGAGCCAAACAGAAAAGCAGGAGTCGATGCTACATACGAGCTATTGTGAATTCCACCCACCCACTAACAAGCAGCACCACTGAATAGTACTGCTATCACTATAACTACCTATTTAGTAGCCGGTTCTTAGTTAGCTTACAGAGACTACGGGTTTCAGCGGGCTTCAATTCCTGGCCAATTCGTTTCGAGACAATCACCTGCACCAACATGATACCTGCTTCAAGGCAGTAGTGAGTTGAAGGTAATAGCGGGTAGGCTAAGCCGCGTAAAAGAGGCCCCACCACCACAGCTACTGTATACGTGGTTTTTTTCTTCTATTCTCCTTCTCTGTCTTTCTCTAGTCTAAATTTTGTTTTTCCTTTTTAAGTCGGGCATGGAGGAATTCCGAATGCCGCTATTCCTTGCGTTTCTACCCTGCGTGGAGACATGGATAACACGGCAGATTGCCCCCCTTAGTCTAGGTTTTGCTTCCTTTTTTTTTTTTTTTTTTTTCTTTTTTGCGGAGTGTTGGAAAGGATCGTGAAATGTTTCCATAATAGGCATTGAGTGTTTACTTCCGTACGTGGGGGCCTATTTCATATGACAAAGGCAGGACATGTGAGAAGAAAGATAGCCCCAACGGAGAATTGTTGGTTTAATCTTTTAGGCTGTCAGCTATACGCGGATTCTTGGACGCTCAAGGATCTGCACCGGTGCTTTACTTGATCTAGCTCTCTCTATACAGATAGGAAGGAAGCTGATGATGTCTAAAGCTCTCACAAATCTCACTATCACAAAAACCTCGTTACTGATTTGAAGTCACTTCTTTACTACACGTAGACAACTTGCCTTGTTAACAGAGTTAAAGGTCAATTTTTTTTTTTTATTAGAGAGATATTCAAGAAACTCTAGTAATAACAAACCAAGCCAAAATAAAAACTCGGCATTTCGACATCCGCCGACGGTCCGCATCACACCCATCGGGCCTTCGCCTGGCGACATCCGCATCACACATCCGCATCTCACATCCGCGTCTCACAAGACATATGTTTCGCGCGTGTCTAGGACATCCAATTGACACTCTTATTTTTTGTTTATTTTATTAAAGACCACTTTTCTTTCTTACTGTTCCCTTAAGCGAGGCTTAAAACTAAGACGTAAACCCATGCGCTTTAGTCGCATCCACGAGGGCATAAGGGATGCTCAAAGTCCGCCGCTCCAAACGCCAAAAGTCCGCCTCGCTTCAGCTTCGAGCATAGGCATCAGGCATTCGGGTTTCAAACATCAGTCTCATCACTCTCAGCTCAGCTCAATCCTTCGCAATTGATTGTCATGCTTATCAAACGCATTAATAATATTACTTCATGTCAATGAATCATCCTTGGTCAAGTCGTGACGCAAGAATAAAGCATGGCGCTGTTGTTCTTAGACCATGTAGAAGTTCGGATGTCGGAGGAATTCTGGTCATGACCCGGGCTATCGCCTTAGAGAACAAACAAACAGCTGCAATCGACTTCTATCATCCTGTACACCTCTCTGCTGGCGGCCGCCACTCCAGCCCCAGCCCTTCAAACACGCGCCTCTCGGCCGTCTCCATATCAGGCGCCGGTCCTTGCTCGGAGCTCTCCAGGTCCACCCACGAGCCGTCTGCACGTCTCCGGATGCCGCTGCTATCAAACTTCAACCCCAATCTTGCCTTACAGTAGCGTCGAAGGTCTCTCTGGAACGTAGTCTCTCCGCTCCATCCAAGTATCGCGCACCCAGCCGTCTTCCAAGGGCTGATGATGATATCCACTCTTCGGTGAGGCGCCGGTGCACCTTCATCTTCTTTGTCTCTCGGCTCTTGCCAGACTACCAGTGCCTTATCCAGTGTATCAAATCCCGACCCAGCAGAGCGACCTTGACCACGCCATGGCAGAGGGGCTTGTCCACGCTCACTATTTCGCGTCCAGACACTCAAAGTGTGCTTGATAAAGGAGCTCTTTTCTAGGCTGTAAATCAGCCTTTCTATGACGTCGAGTGTTTGAGTTTCATCAGGGTGGCTAACGATCACATCAACGTCGCCGCTCTCGGGCTTGCCTCGCCGGTAGCTGCCAACAATTACCATTTGGAAGCCTGGATCAATTCGCCGGGCGTGGGTGAGGATGACTTTGGCAATGGCTTCTGTCTCTGCTCGTGGGATCTTGAGCTGAAACTCGTCATAATACTTGACACCAATCTGCTGCGCTCTCTGCAACGAGCTCCATCCATGCTCTACGATGTCATCGAGATCTCGCCACCCTAATCGTACAAAGAGAAAAATTAGTTAGCCCTCAAGCCGCTTTCACCTCAATCAAACTTGTAGAATTAACATACCTTTCTTATAGAATTCGCGAGCAGTCACATCTGCAACTCCCCATATATCGTAAAACTTTCCCAGCACAATTAGTTCAGTATCGACTGCAGCCTCCTTGGTCTCTGCAGTACGTCCATCGGCCATCCACTGTTGATATAGCTTTTCAATCTTGCCACCACATCCTGGCAGTCTTCCTATCTCTGCAACGAATAAGTCATCAGTCTTTTTTCTCTCTCTTTTTCTTATATTCAATTCGAAATCTGTCAATGGGCGAAACCCCCTCTAGGCAAATCAACTTACCCTGCGGTCGCTGAATTAAAAATGGATACGCGGCCAAGGCTGCAATCGACGTAGAGTACGCCCTAACACCAACTTGATCTCCCTGTAAAAGCCTCAGCTTACGAACGGCCTTTAGTTCTTCAATGAATGCAGCATTTGGCGGGTTGACCGGAGATGGCCGCTGGCAAGAATACGTCGTGTGAAGGAACTCAGGAATTGGTGGCAAGGGAACATCATGTTCCGACGTGGTCTCATGATACAGTGTCGGTGGTTCAGCTCGTTTTCGTCCGCTCGGAGTGCCTGGAGAATCCGTTTGTCGTCTTGTCGTATGTGGTGACCGCGGGCTGGTGCTGATTCCCTGTTGGTCCTCAGCGGCGCGAGCGAGCACTGCTGAGGCTCGGCCCTTCAATCTTTGTCTCGACGGAGAAGACTTTGGAGTTGTGTCCTTCTTGGGCTGAGACGGCAGTTTGCGGCCTTGATAGAGCAAATAGTCGTCGACGGGCAGCGCAACGTCTTGTTCAACAGAATCCAACAGCCACGCCAGCTTAAGCACAAGAACAATATCCCTTGGCAGTCTCAATACATCTAAAGCAGCGCCGCCATCTGTCTCGTTTGGGGGTTTCAAAGCCCCTGGTCCAGATAGTCTCGGACGTTTCGACGGCTGCTCTTGTGCGTCATCATCATCATCTCGTTCATGTCTGCTGCTTCGCTCTGCTCCTTCTCCAACCCCGGCAAAGACCACTGGTTCTGTTGCAAGCCTAAGTCGCCTCAGCTCGAAGAGAGCGCGCTCTGGTCTGGATATCTTCCCCAATATAACAGCAGCATCCTGAGAATCGCGAGTCAGAGTAGGTATCTTGTCCTCCAACTGGCGCCGCTCATCCTCTTGTAAGTGAGTAGGAAGCAAGAAAATGCTGGGCAGCTCAGGAGCCATGGCTCAGGGCCTTGCGTGAGGTCGGTGTAAGCGTCATTTCACGAAGTCCCAAGTATGAGAGCACGGAGCTCTTTTTGTATGTATTTTACAGGTGAGCTTGCCGAGTAAAAAGTCCAGGTGGCTGTTACATTTGTTTGTCGTCATGCAAACAGCTGCGTGAATGCTGGGATGGAAACGCTCCTATTGGCTCTTTAACCAGTTTAGGAAAGTTTTGCCCCACTATGTTCATTGTTATACAAAAGATGGGACGAAAACCAACCACTTGGTGTTATTTAGTGTCAGTTGAAATGAGCAATTTCATTAATGGTTGCTTCTATGTCTATCTACCGTTATATTATCCAAAGCAAACACTCAAAAGCAGCGCAGTTATACTGCAAAAGGCCAAATATCAGGCCACCATATAGCAGAGCGCCCACAACTTCCATCCCACCCTATATGATATTTATATGCTTTGGATTTTCCTATGCATTCAGCGCTCCTCTAGGCTGAGTTGCCCTAGCCATGTCTAACCACCAAGATCAATGTAGATTTTTTGGGTTTTTTTTTCGGTTTTTTATATGAGACTCAAAGAGTTGAGGAGCCTTCAAACATCCTCAAACTCGACCTCGTCGTCATCTTCGTCTTCGTCAAGGCCGCTATCCTCCTTTTTAACTTCATCCTCGACCTTGACTCGTTTAATCGCCCTGTCATCCGCGTTTGCTCCGTTTCGAGATGCATCGCCGGTTGGCGCTTCTGATATCTCGCTCTTGATGCCTGGCGTACCAAGTCCAGAGTTATTGCCAGTTGCCATGACATCCTCAAATTCATCGTCCTCTTCTTCAGAGGCGTATTCTTCCTCTTCCTCCTCTTCTTCTTCTCGAGCCAGAATGGCAGCCTGTTCTGCTTTCAACTTCTCGAAAATGTCATCAATCTGTGTGCTGGAAGTATTATCGACGGGCTTGCTCTGAGATGGATTTCGACCTGCCGAGTCCTTGCTCGCCCCAAAAGCATTGGCTTCAGCAGCTGCGGAATACGACTCTCCAGTGATTGTACTGTTGGACATCCAGGCAGGCAATGCATTTTGCTGTGCAATCTTCTCCTTGCGAAGCCTCTCGGCCTCTTTCTCAGCCTCAGACGGACCGTCAGATGTAGATATATTAACAGCAATTGACTGTGGGCCTGTATTGGCCAGACCTCTAACAGCCATGGGTCGAGACGATGCATCGTCGACGGGTATTGTGGCTGCGCGTTGGTGAGTGGCATCTCGGACCACTGGCCGAGCTTTTGATAACGCTCGATCGAAATCGCATTCGGGGATATGTGCCGCATCAATCTTGGGCAGCAGTTCGCTGATGAATTTGAATTGGTCATTCAGTCGGGTTGACTGTTCATGCCCGCCAGCGTTTCGATCTGCTTCAAAAGAGAGGGGATGGCGGCATCGGTGGCAGATGAAGCCTTCTGGCCCAACACTGTCCAGGACTTCCATCGCCGTCCATTCAGCCTTACAGAACGAGCAAAAATATTCCTTCTTCTCATTTACCGGCACAGTCGTTCCTTGAACCTCTTTGTCTATGTTGTAAACCCGCCACTTGATGGCATCGATGGTGTGTCGATAGTTGATGTAGTACCATGTGCGATTGCTCGGTCGGGGATTTCCTGGTCGTAACTCTGATCTCGTGTGGCTATTATAATTGTAAGCTACCTATCCATCCAAAGGTCAAAGCATTGCAAAGGGGATCGAGCGTACACTGTTAGAAAACGATCCTCCCGTAACTTTCCGCATATCTTATGCAGATCTTTCGTATTGATAGCCATTAGATAGGCAAGATCGTCATCTCGTAGACTATCCAAGACTTGTTTCAGCGCATTTCATTCTCATATTCAAGCATTCAACTCGGCAAAGAGGCGTACGCTTCATGAAGAATCAATGCATCTACAACGAGGATGTCTCGCGTCGAGTAGAACGCCCGCATGACGGCCTTGATCAATGTGACGGCGAGATCCATGGCGCCGATTCTGTATAAGGATCGCTGCAGTCGAAGAAGCAAGTGTGTATATTAGATCGTTCACGAAGTATGCGCTGGATCGTTCGTCTCGATTTCTTCAAGTTACGACTCTGGATTCGCGCCGGGATCCCTCGCAGCGTCGATACGGAAATTGTCGATAGAAGAAGAAGAGAGATGGCGATCCGATTCAATGAGTATAATATTGAGTAATTTTAATAAACTTCAAAAAAGAGAGGTGGCGCTGTTTCGGTGTGTAAAGGAGGGAGAGTAAGTCATGCTCATCAATGGAAGTGCATCGTTTTGGTGGCCCTCGGCTGCGCAGCTTTACCCAGATTATATACCAAAACGAGTATGCTGGAAATCGTCCCCCTTTCTCTCGCAGCGAGATAAATAGGTTTGTGCTTAATACGAAGAAGAAATGGAGTTATGTAGAATTAATTTTTCATGACTCTGATTCAGAGCAATGCATGTGGAAGAAGAATAAAGTTTGTCGCGTCATTGCGCCTCTCCTGCCCAAGTACAGCGGTCGCGACTCCAATCAAGGTCGGATCTCGGAGAAATGTTAGGCCAGTCATCGCTACTATGTGCCTACATCCTCATGCTGCGCAACACCAATGAACTGTCGATGGTTGACCCTTTTTGTTAGGTATAGATTCACTTTCCAGATTACCGTCTTAATTTTCATAAAGCATCTTACTATTCTAACCTACCAGTACATACATCGCGTATATATACTTACCGGATAGATATCACCTATGGTACCTAGGCATTAAGTTGAAGGGTAACTTACCTACCTATATACTCTGTAGCCAAGCTGACGTACCCTATAAATCATATCCGCGAGAGCAGAATCAAACCATCTCAACAACAGCAACAAAGTATTATATTCATCCATACGCCAAGTAAATCATTAGCTCGTAGTAATCCAATGGTCGGGGTAGCGACCCCTTTCACTGATTGCCTGCGTTTTTCCTATCCAGCCTGCCTTGCTCTTTACACCCCGCCCTCCCATCCGGTCGTTACTAATATTGATACAGAGGTAAATAAGAAATATTGCCAGAGAAGTTGCTTTCTATCAAGCATATTTCCTAAGCTGTAGTTGTAAGACAATTGGATTAGCTTTAATGTATACCAATGCGGGGCGATATATAGATATGTGTAACTTACATCCAATGTTAATGTCCGAGAGCTGTTGACCTCCTGGTCACGATAAACGCCCACAAGACTCTCACTGTCCTGGAACAGGCCCGCCTTCAAACTGATGACGATGAATTGCATGCCAGGGCCAGAATGTTCCCGGATGTACTTCTTGATCTTATCCACATTGGCATTGTCCAACGCAGCATCCACCTCGTCCAGGACAAAGAAAGGGCTTGGCTGGTAGCTGTGGATGGCAAAGAGAAGTGCCAATGCTGCCATAGTTTTCTCACCACCGGAGAGATGCTCCATGTCTCGGAATCTTTTGAGCGGGGGCATCGCATGGAACTTGATACCTGACAGATACGGCATATCTGTGTCCTCTTCAATATCCAAATATGCCTGGCCACCCAGCGGATAAGCGTCAGATCGGGTAAGGTCCTTGTAGACGTTCGTTATTTGGTCCGAAATGTGAACAAAGGCCTTGTTGAAGAGTTCATATCTTCGCTGCTTGACATCATTGAAAGCTTCCTTGGCCTTGTGTGCTGTTGTTTTGGAGTCCTCGTATTCCTGATCTGTCTGTTTGAGTCTCGTCTCGACGCTTTCTAATCGCTCCATGGCTCTCATGTTGGGATTCAGTTTCTCCAATTCCGCCGTGAGGGATGAAATCTTCTCTGTCAGCCTGTCCTCGACGCTGGGTTCCCCAGATTCTTTGAGGTCCTCATCAAGGCCGTCGAAATCGATTTCAATACCGTGGTCATCGAGCGCGATATCCATCATCTCATCATCCCCACCATCAACGTCCATAGCATCTGGATCCTGTCGTAGCAAGTCATCTTGCGTCGGTAGGTTGTCTAGAGCTCCCTCTGTCAATGGAATCTGGATTTGCTCAAGCCGACATCGTCGGAGCAGCGCAGACTTGCCAGCGCTATTCTTCTGCACAGTTGTTTCCAGGGCATTGATCTCTCGTTGGCAGGCTTCGATATCTTTACTCCGTTTCTGTAGCTCTGCTTTAGCTTCGCTGACTCCCTGGTTCTTCTCCGACAGCTCAGTCTTCAGCTCCTCGAGGGTCTCTCCCAGGGCGTCTAGCTCGTCTTGGTCTTCGCGCTTCGACTCCTCGATTTCAGCCTTCTCTCTGTTGTAAGTCTTCACGTCGTGTTTCAGTCGCTTTACTTGATCTTGTATTCTTTTGATGCGTGCTTCAGTGTCGCTGTGGCGTGAAACTTCCCAGTTGAGTCGAGTTTCTAGTCTCTGCCTCTGGACTTCATACTGGTTGCGCTTCTCGGAAATCTCCTGTTCTAATTTACCTTGGGAAGCGTCGTATGCACGAATATCACTGTATCCAAGCTTCTTGCAGAATCCAGCAAAGACTTCATCTTCCACACGCGCAATAGCGTCACGGAACTCTTGAACTGTGTCCTTGGTGCGGTCCAGTTGCGCCAATTGCGTTTCATATTTGGGCTGAAGTTCCTGTAGCTGCTTCTTTTGACTGTCAAGTTCGCGCTTCTTGCTCGTCCAGTTCTTGTTCAACGCTGCTAACTCGTCTCTGGTGGCCGCCAGTTGCCGTTCAAACCCGTTAAGCTCAATCTGTAGAGATTCTTCCTGAGTTCCCCGACGATCAGCTTTGGGAAGACGATCAATCTCGCTCTTCAACTTGGCCGCCATTCGCTGAAGATTCTGAATATCAGCTTCCTCAAACTTTCGCTTTCCGCCTTTAGGTTCAGGACCACGACCACCCGTCATTAAGCCAGCTTTGTGGATAATGTATCCCTCTAGTGTAACGGCCTTGACAGGTATTTTCTTCTCGTAACAGATGTGTTTGGCGATGTCAAGTGTGTCGCAGACCACAGAGCTACCGCATGCGTACGACATGGCTCTCTCGACTGCTGGTTCAAAGTTGATGGTATCGATTGTGAGTCTGGCGCCGGGAAAGCCCTTGATGGCGGTGTTGACAGCATTAACCTTGATATTGTCGAGCGGGATAAAAGTCATGGGGGAGAATCTCTGCTCTTTCAGATACTGAACACATTCCACACCGGTCTTCTCCGTATCGACAACCACAGAGTCGAAGTCTCTTCCCAAGGCAACGATAACGGCCTCGTCGTACTTCTTTTGTTTGGGCGTACACAGGTTCCCAACGCGGCCACGAACTCCAGGGAAAATACGTTTCAAAGTTGTTACCATTTCTTTCATGCGCGTCTCCCTATCATTCTGGCGGCGACCATCGTCGGCCTCTCTCAGCTTTCTCGCCACATCTTCGAGCTTCTCTTCCAGCTCAGTCCGTTTCTGGTTGGCTCGGACTCGCTCGGACTGAAGCTGGTTAAACTCCTTCTTTTTGGTGGTGATATCATTAGTGATATCTTTGGTTGCGGATTCAGCAGAGCTTCGCCTTTCTCCGATGCTAGTAAGCTCTGCTTCCATTTTCTCAATGGCAGCGGAGACACTATCTACTTTGCCCTTGAGACTGTTAACGGTGACCTCATCCGCCTTCCTCTGCCGCTCAAGGTTTTCCAATTTTGCCTGGTTGGAACCAGAGCGGGCCAAAACCTGTCCTCGGAGCGCGTTGTACTCTTTGCGGTCGTCGTCGCTTATTTCTCGGCCAGTCTTCTTCAGCTGCTCTTTGACATCTTTCTCAAAAACCTCCTGGGCCTTCTTGACGCTCGCAATATCTTTGTTGACTTTCTGAACAATATCAGTTTGCTCCTCAAGCTCTTTGCTAACTTTCTGCGACTGAGTCTGTAGCTTTTCGATTTGCTGCGTAGATTCATGGATCTTCTCATCAAATGGAACCAGAGCATTCTCTTTATCCTCGATGTTTCTTTCCGCGTGCTTGATATCCTTTTCCACCTTGTTAACCTGCTTCTGGACAGCAGATTGTTCTCTTCGAGCTTCCTCAAGTCGATTCTCAAAGGCTTGTACATTTCTTCGGAACTCTTTCAAGTTTTCATGCTGATCTTGGATGGCGGCACTGGAATCGTCCATGGCTTTCTGAAAATGGTAAAGCTTCCACAGGCAGTGCGTGACAATGGCTGCATCTCTTTCCTCGGTTTTCTTTTGGAAGCTATCTGCCTCCTTCTTTTGTTCACGGTACTGTTTGATTTCGGAGTTGATGCCACGACGGCGGTGAAACTGGATATTCTGGTTTTCGATGGCTTGCTCGGCCTCGGCCTGGAGCTTTTCGTACTCGGACTTGTACTCCAAGCTTCCCGATATCTGTTCAATGAGACGTGTGAGGTCTTGGGGAGATTGTGAGGCAATAGCCTCGACATCTCCTTGAAAGACGAGGAAATTGCGCGCCTTGATCAGGATGTTTTCCGCTTCTAGAGCCTCGTTGTATTGCTGAGCCGTAACCACTCGGTCGTTGATCCGATACTCGCTAGCGCCCTGGCTAGTGATGGTTCTCTTCCATCTCTGCTCCTCTCCGGCGTCGTCTTCATATACGGCCATGACCCAGGCGGTCTTTGGATCTCCTCGAGACGCCTTATCGTCGTCGGCGAAGTTGCTCGCATCGGCAGGCGCCTGGGCGGACCCATCATCGTTGATCTTGGACGTCTTCAGAACGCGCCCACGGTAGACAAGCTCCTTGAGGTGCGTAGAGCGCAAATGAGAGGATTTGATGCCAAGGACAAAGGAGATGGCGTCCATACTATGCCACCCTCGTGATTAGTACAGCAGCCCAATAGCGATGGGCACGGATATCTTGAATGAGACAACTCACGAATTGGATTTGCCCGATCCATTGGGTCCAATAATCGAGGTGAAGTAGGAATCGCCGAATAGGAGAGTATGGTGGCCCTTGTAGGACTTGAAGTCTTGAAGCGCACAGTTAGTAAAGCCCAGCGATCATGATTAATAGATTCTTCAAGAAGAGCATACTGTGCAACTCGAGGCGAATGAGTTTGCCCATGGTGAACGAAGTGCAGCGGCGCCCGCAGCCCGCAAATTTCAATCAATATTCAGTCGCAACCGATACAGAACAAAAGCGCTGATAACGAAGCAGCTCTGGCGGCGGAGCACGCGCGGAGTAGCCTAAAACGAGGGTTGACAACACCACAGGATGGGGATCCCTTCAAAGCAGTTTTGTCATGGGCGGTGCCGCGCGAATTACAAGTTTCCCCGACGATACGTGAGGCTGCAGCACGTCATGCTAGGGAAAGGAGAGGCGTTGCTGGTGAGCGGTGCGCAATGCGAGAAGCAGCTTTGACGCGTCGCGAACTGCGATTCTGTAAAGTTCACTAAAACAGGCACCGCTCTACTGCTGCTGGGTAGCACCACTAATGGGACCTTGCCTAAGGTAGGACCAAGGCGCTATAGCAAGTACACGTTATGGTGGGGTAGGGCAGTTTTGCGCTGGCCTTGGGCGGGAGCCGAGCTGCTAGCTACTGCCATGGATCAACATGAACCCATTTCCGTACCCCAACAATGGCCGTTCCGCATCTGGTGCTATGATGATGTCCGAATCACGTGATGCTCTTCTGGACTCGCCCAAACAATAGGCCTAGCTACCTATTGACGCATCCAGTTGCTTCACAGCTGACTCAAGACCCCGAAAAAAGGCTTGTCTTTGTTTAGCGCCCGGCTTCCTCCAACCAGAGAGCGGAACCGTAGCACCTGCTACACGGCAATGGCTCTCGATTTCCTTTGGCCTCGTCGACCTGCCTGAAAGCAAAAAGAAAAGAAGCCAATGCAGTGGGCTGTCAGATGGCCTAGACCACATTACCCTTTTTTTCCAATGGCGTGCTATGATATTTGTCTGCGGCCACTTTGTACACAAGATGTTTGAATCCAGGCCTCGTCTTAGTATAAGACTGCATGTGTCTTTTGCTTCTATCTTCTAGGCTGCTACCGGGTAGGATAGGATACTGTTAAGATCGCCGCATGTGAAGTCATCTTCAGCCCAATAAGACGCAGAAGAATGTCCAAAGGCTCCGTTCTTTTCTGTCGTGTGCAGCATCTTTGCCCGAGTAATGCGATGCATGTGCTCTGTACACTCTTTGCTGGGAACAGGGGTCCAGCAGCCGCTAACTCAGATGTGGGGTTGTTGGGCTACTGCCGTGTTTTGCAGTACTTTTTAGCTTCCAACGTGTCGGGAGACGTTACCCAAAGAGACCTTTGTCCCGTAGCAGCTGCTATGACGGCGACGAGTACAGCTGTGTATCCTCGTCATCGATCTAAGTACCTCCTAACTGCTCGAACTCGTATCACATGGACGAGACCGCGACCCTGGGCCGTGGACAGCTTAGATAGAGGCGTCTTGCGGATGATCATCGATGGGGACCATGACAATGACTTGGGCTCGCATCAACATCGCAACCTAAAAAGAAACTCTCTCTGTTTTATATTTTCCCCTCCCCTCTTTTCTTAAAACTCTCTACTAGCACCTTAAATATCAGCCTCGTCTCTTGCTGGCGCTCTGTTTCTCTCCTATCAATCCTGTTTCTGCCCCTACATCTCTTGACCCACGTTGTCGATCTGTGGTCATCACTTGCGGTGACATTTTTGCCACCGTTTGCGATTATATCAACCATCTTCCTGGCTTGAGCATCCATGATTTAATCCAACTGTCATACTGCCGAACCGCTTGACCCTTCGGTCGGATCCTGAAAGACTGTAGTCTATGGGCCTGTGAACGACCGGCAAGCCCAGCCTTATTCATGCAACTCAGATCGTGGTGCTAGCCATAACCATCCACCGTAAAGATGGACGAAGAAACCAACTCGACTACTCCTATTTCAACGCCAGGCACTAGGTCGTCTGGCAATGTCGACCGCCTTCCAGCAGCTGCAGAGGCGGATCTTGCCTCTCCTCTAAGCTCGTCGCCCCTCGACGCCGAAGTTCTCGATTCCCCCACCCTCAGCGCAACGACTCCCAAGAGCCACAGGCTGTCTAGGAATCCGTCCTTCTCTGGCAGCAGCAGCACCTATCAAGATGACTGGGACACGCTGCCGCCGCTTGATCGATTGACCGTTCTTGACCTCCTGGACAACTTTGCACTGCCACAGCAGCTCGAGAAGCTCCAGAGGGGCATTTCCGCCCAGACCGACAAGGTTCGCCGATCACGAGATGCCTTCAAATCCAAGACCCAGTTGGCCCGCGACCGAATGGTGGAAGAATGGAGGCGACGTGTCCCCTCGGCCGACGAGCAGCTCGAACGATACAGGAAGCGCATGAGGGAGCGAGTCGAGAAGCTCGGCAAGCAATGGAACAATACCAAGGCCATCAGCCTCCGAGAAAAGATATCCTTCATTTGCGGCGTTATGAACATTTTTGCAAGCGGATACCTTATAGGTGGTTTTCCTGAATGGTTCCACATCTGGTATACTGCCCAGCTCATATACTTCATGCCCATCCGTATCTTCACTTACAAGAGGCGTGGAATGCACTACTTCTTGGCCGATCTCTGTTACTTCGTCAATGTTCTGCTTAGTCTCAGCCTCTGGGTCTTCCCTCAATCGAAACGGCTCTTCACAGCGGCGTACTGTCTGTCTTATGGCAACAATGCTGTGGCAATCATCATGTGGCGTAACTCCCTGGTATTCCACAGCTTTGACAAAGTCACGTCTCTCTTCATACACATCATGCCCTGCGCTACGCTCCACTGCGTTGTGCACCTCTACCCACCAGCAGAACAGATGATACGGTTCCCAGCCATCTACGCCATCAAGCATTCGGTCCCTGGATCGCCGACCGCGTATGCGAATGTCTTCTCCATGCTTGCGTGGAGCACCCTCCCCTATGCAATCTGGCAACTAAACTACTATTTCTTCATCACTGTGCGCCGAAGAGACAAGATTGCTGCTGGCCGCCTCACGTCCTTCACCTGGCTTCGAAGATCATATGCCAAGACATGGATTGGCAAATTCGTCCTCGCCCGCCCTGTGGCGCTGCAAGAGCCCACGTTTATGATGATTCAGTACTTTTATGCTGTACTCACCATCCTCCCCTGCCCGCTCTGGTTCCTTAGCCGATGGGCATCCACCGCATTCCTCCTCGTTGTGTTTGGCTGGAGTATCTACAACGGTGCTACCTTTTACATCGATGTCTTTGGCAAGCGCTTCCAGAAAGAGCTCGAAGCGATGCGAGCAGACGTCATCAAGTGGCAGAACAACCCAGAGACGCTGCTCCAGTCTCCTCATATGACTCCGCACACGGATGGTCCGCCAGTGCAAGGTGGCACAAATTTGGATGCACAGTTGGCGGCTTCGCCCCTGGCGCCGTCGCCAATGCGCCCGACTGCCGGAAAGGATAGAACTACGAGCCTGGACCATATACCCATGCTGGATGAGACTTCCAGGGTCGGCGCTACTGGAGTGGACAGAGGAGAAGAGGGCGTCGCGAGGGAACGGAGAGCAGGTGAAGATTAAGAATACTGTTTGATTTTCTTTGTTTTGGGAGTCTTAAGGGGGGTTTATATGAGGAAAGTAAGGAGAAGTGTAGAGGTTGTTGTTGTTGTTGTTGTTGTTGTTGTTGTTGTTGATGATGGATGAGAAAGGGAAGAATTGGAAAGCTAAGTGGTGGCAGTCACAACGCCTTTAATGTCAAGAGCCCGTGAAACAAATAGTAAATGAACGATATACGGTAAGCGGAACGTTATGGGGCCGGGTTTCTTTTAATGTATCTATCTTTCTTTTTGGTGTTGGAATGATATCCTCGTAAGTTTTGTCTTATCTTGGTTTTTTGGTTTTTGGTAGAAAGTTCTTACTCGACAAGACCTGGTTCCTATCGAGGCCTTCTTTTCTTCGTTTCTTTCTTTTCTTTATAACGACCTGGATATGGGAATGAGTGAGCGGATTAGGTATAGCAATAGGAGAACTTGAGCGTTGGTTTGCTTGGATTTGGATACTAGATACTACTGGCTACTTCATTATCTTTGTCATTTTTTAGGTAGTACAATGGCTATGACTTTATACACATTTCATCACTGTTCACACCGAGTGTGAGTTGTCAAAAGCAGATTGATGATGATATGTTCATTTGTCAATTCATGATCAGATATATGTCCTATCCTCTCTATAAATGCGCTGGGCTGCACTGAAGCAGCAAAATCTGTGACCGCTGTCAGGAAGCTTTCCTGGTCGTCTTAATGACCCTTTGCCTTTTCATACTGCAATAGGGTGTGAAGTTAAAAAAAAAAAAAGAAGCAGCCAATGTACACCATGGGCTTGATAACAATAGCCCGACCCAAAAACACCGGAAAATAATAGTAACCATGTCGCTTAAGCGACCCAAGAAATAATACCCTCGTCACCACCGCGCCAGATTATGCCAAATGATAAATAAATCAGATGAATAGCAAAGACGTTATCGCATTTCATTTCCGCAGTCTCAATATCCCAGGCTTGTGTGGAAGCTTCTCACGCATTGCCAAAACAACGTAAATACGCACAACCCCCCCTGCGTAAATTGGAAGAAAAAAAATGGTTTTGTTGAAAAAAGGAGGAGGGACGAGACGCCCAGGGTATAAACATAAGAAATGGAGCATCTTGTCAAAGGAGAGATGTGAATTCAATCAGATTGTCATGATCTCGTACGGCTTTATCAGCCAGATGTCAGGTTTTATCGAATGATTCCCCAGTCGGCGAATTTACCGCTTCCTGTCTCACCATCTTCCCGATTGCCTGGCCGTCGACCAAATGTGGACCAGAAACGCAGAGTCTCGTCGCCCGCTCCCGTCACGATAACGCGGCCATCAGGGCTCATTGCCAGATATAGAACACGATATGTATGTCCGGTTAAGCTGGCAACTTGTGTCATGGACGGATACTTCCACACAACAATCTGATTCTGGCTATAGCCGTGGGTTGAAACGATCTCGTTGGAGTTCTTCGACCAAGCGAGATTGCACACTTGGCTTCCAGTATCGATTTCGTTAACAACGGTTCCTTTAACGGTGTCGTGGAAGATGATGCGGCGGTCAGCTGTACCGCCACCAGAAGCAAGCAGGCCTCGCTGGTGTGGTGACCATGCAATGGCCTTGACAGCAGCATTGTGTTCGGAGAATTTCCAGAGAGGCGTGTCTGAGAGTTTATCCCAGACCATGAGCTTGTTATCGTTGCCACCACTGGCCAGCTGGCCATCGTCACAGTTCCATTTCAGACCACAAACCTCTTGCTTATGGCCAACAAGCTTTTTGAGCCACTGGTCTGGTGCCCGGACGTCTCGATGGTAAATGAGCCGGTCACGAGAGCCAGAAGTGAGGATATGCGAATTCCAGGCCAAGGATCCAACGCGAGCTGTATGTCCAGTCATGGTTCTTAATCTTCTAGCTTTTTCCGCATCCCAAATCTGGACAAGGCCCTTTCCGGTTCCGATGGCGAGGTGCGTGCCCTTTTGTATCCATGATACGCTTGTTACGGTATCGTCCTCCAAGGTACATAGCTTGTTAACCTTGCTGGTCTGAGCATTCCACATGTAAACGCTAGACCCTAGCCCGACCCCCAAAACATTTGCACTTCCCCAGTCAACAAGATTGAGGTAGAAATCGTCTGCGAGCTCAGGGGCATCGAGCACTTTGTAGGGGACTTTGCTGACTGCCCGAGGTTGCCGGCGCGGACTCAAGAGCATCTGCTGGCTACCAAGACGCACAGGCGATAAACTGTAGATCTCTGCTCTCGTGTCCAGATTCGGGCCATGTCGACTCTGAGGAGTTTTTGAGGGAGTGAGATGGCCCACAGGGTGGCCGTGTTGACGGGGCGAGAGGTATGAGAAGAGGTTCTTATGGGGGGTTGATGGGGTCAATGAGGAAGGTAGAGTTACGGCAGAGCTGTGGCTAGGAGGGGTGTGAGATCGTGTGCCATCCTGGACAGTGATATGTGAGGAAGCGGGCAGGTTGCTGTCTGGTGATAAAGAGGGAGTGACTTGCGGCACTGATCCTTCAAACAGCTCCGCACGCAGCAACGTTGAGAATGTGCGATTGGCCTCCTCGGCTGTGAGTGAGTCAGTAACCATCGCTATTCGGAAATTCCAACACATTGCGGATGAAAGCATGAGAGGAAATGATAAGAGGGGAGAATCGGCTTACTCTTCTGGAAGTGAAGTTCACCTTGGGGCGTCCTCTTCTTATGTCTTGAGGGAGTAGCGGGAGAAGCATCTTCATGTAGAAGGCTGAAGCTGGCTTGTAAATCTTGGCCAGTGCGATTCGGGATGAATCTAGATTGCACAGTTAGAAGCTATTTCGAGCCATGATAGTTGATCTAACGGGGGCGACCAACCGATCGACGTTGATCCTCTGGCGTTTGCGAGAAGGGCTTGCTTCGATAGTGCTTTCACGCTGGGGGCGTTGCAGTTCCCTCAAGAGGGCGCTGTCGACGGCGTCTACATCGAAAGCCGCGGGATGGGCGACATCGCTAGCCCGTGCCCTGGTTCGCAATCGTCGCATCGTGCCGCTGTTGCTCTCTGCATTTGGTTTTTCTTCCAGCCGGCTGCGATCTGATACTGGAGGAGGCGTGGACATGCGAACGGTGTTGTTGGTGGATGGCTGCTTTGACTCGCCCATGGTTCTCTTTGAGGAACCCATGATATCGACGAATGGAGGTGTCGCTGTGTGGTGTTTAAGTAAGCCTCAGGCCTTGCGGGCGTGGTCGTGATGGAAGACGCAGCTCCGTCGTGGGGAGTGCCCTCGGAAGTTGCTGCTCGAGTCGCAGGCTCTGCGGCGGGGCGGTTGCGGATGAAGAGAGAAATGATGCTGAGACGGATAATATTATGCTGGAAGCAACCGAGAAGAGGGTGAGCGAGCGCGCATCCAGTCAGAGTGCGGGTGCAAGTCTTGTGTTCATCGAGCAGAGGCCACCGAGCGAGGGCGAGGGATGGAGGTAGAGAAAAAGAGGGCGGCTTGGCGACTATTGCCTGGGACGACTGGTGGATGCTTAATCAACACCGATCGCACGGACGACAAAGCCCGAATGCACACGCAATAAAAAAAAAAGAGACAAAAGAAAGTCGAGAGTGATATGGCCCGGTGCAGTTCGTTGTTGGCGATTCCTGGCACTTGCAGGCGCACAAGTGTGTCGAGGGAGTGCAAAAGCGAAGGAGGCTGGTGGGTGATGAAGACGGAAGACGGGCCTGTAGTTGAGACGGAAAGCTGCGAGAGGCTGCTGGAGGGAGGTTGAAGCTGCTGCAAACTGGCTGCGAGAGCTGGACTATGCCTAGTTGGGGGGCGTCAACGTGCTAAAGGGGGGTGGAACAATAATATTAGCAGCGAGTGCTAGTGGGAAAACGCGGCGTGCGTGTGAACAACAACATTGGCTGCGGCACACGCCAAAAACGCTCTCTCACTGCTACCATTCGCCTGCAAAAGTAAACAATAAAGAGCAGGGGCTCTTTTTCTTATATTGACCCCAAACTTTGTTCATTCTGGCCTATTATATTTCTTTCTCACACATTGGATACCACCGTTTTTGGATGAATCGGTCATTGAGATGACTGGATCAATCAATGAGTAAATGCATGCGTGCGCGCATGCATGGCTACATACAATAAACACAATAGCACCCAGTTCTTTTTTTTTTTTTTTTAACCGATTATATCCTTTTTCGTCTTCACCCCAGCATACAAAAGACGACGCGATGCGATGCATGTAATAGACCATCGCTTTTATGTCACAGAAGACTTGGATGATTCAGTGCCCGTAGATGCCAGCTACATATACCAGGTCACAAGGTTTGAGGCTTCGAGGCCCTTTATGTAGGGCGGCTCTACGAGCACTTGCTATCCCGCTGGACACTAGAAACTCAAATTCAACACTCAAGTTCGTGTTGCTTCAAGAGAAAGAATCATTGAGACGTATGGCATCTTTAAGAAGAAACAGCCTACGGTAGCATCCGCATGCGCGTGTCGTCCCGCACAGCACTATAAAGTGCCGGCTCCGGGACCTTTTACGTATTGATATTAAAGTACTCACATACGGACCACTTGAAATTGTCTACACATGCGCATATCACGTTGAAATAGATTAAATTGACCGGCTGAAAGGGACCGTGGGCGCTTCGCCACTATTCGCGGCGTCGCCTTTCCGTCCCTGCATCCCGTCATGCGCTGTTATTGTTGCTGTGTTGTTTGTTTTGAATTGATCCGATCTAGAAAAAAGTCGAAACTGCGTGCACCTGCATATGGACGTGCAAGGTAAACAGTATGGGGGTCTCCAGCAAGGGACGCGCCACTTTAGTGGCCAGATGCGGCGGTTGGCTGCTAATGCCGGGCCCTCTCTTGTCTCTGAAAGGAAAGCTGCGGCCAATCAGCGGCCCTTTCGCCTCCTCCCTGGCCCTGAACTTGCCCCCCCGCCGCCCAGTAAAGTGCGCAGTCGCGTTTTTTCGTGCCAAACATCACTTTCGACGCACCAGTTTCGCGTCAGCCATGCGTTGCGACTCGCTTTCGCTCTCTGACGTACGAGCACAGGCACCATTTTCGATGCAGTCTCGTGTTTTTCCCCATTTCCCCATGCTGCTGAGTAATCTTGTAGTCTCACAAAGCTGTCCTTATACATAGTATCGGGACTACTTATCCACTTATAGTAGCACTTGCTCGTGCTATGCCTGGACATAGGTACTAGAGATGCTAACACGGGAATAACGAAATCAATCGAACAATACCTGAGTACCCAGCAACCGATGTCATGTTCTATGATGTATGTTATAATACTTGAAAGGCCAAATTTTTGAAAGCCGAGAAGCGGCCTTCTCTATGCTTTTCAGCCCTTAGAAAGGCTTTGCTTACACAACCCATCTTCAATGACTGTTTGGTACTTTTGATGGTTGATGTTTACTGTTATATGAGTTCCCTCTTCAAGAAATTGATGCGTCAGTTTTAGAAGCGGAGGGGTTCTAGATCCAGAGCTAGTTCTCGAAACATAGTTTCAATACTGGCGCCCCTCGGCTAGAGTATACTTGCGATCTAACTGTATCTAAGCACCACTTGGAAGATAGCGGCGCACTCCTTTTACACTTTCATGCCAAAAACAGGTGTCTATTTTATAACACATTTGGTCAAACAGACCAGCCACACCAGCCACTTGCATGATCGTAAACAAGGCCATTAATATTCCAATCATGAATCTATCTATTGCGAGAATAATATTGCCAAAACACGTAAAATAGGTAACAAATTTGGTGCCATTCGCTTATCAGTGCAGCCGCCGTCATCTCTATCCTGTCCCTCTTTACGGGAAAAAAAAAAGAAAGAAAAAAAAAAAAAAGTAATAGCAGTGGTGGTAATAAACGCAGCAATAGGTAGCAATAGTGGTAGTGGTAGTAAAACAGAATAGTATTTACGCCTGGGATTCGGCCTGGGCCAGCAGCCGCTCTCTCCAGGAATTGCAGACATCTTCAAACCCGCCAATCACTTCTCCGCAGACGCTTGCACACTCCCTTTTCTCCAGCCGCTCGCCCCAGTTTCCTCTAGTCAGCCACTCCTCTCCTTGCTCTCTTAAGTCATCCTCTTTCCTGATTTCGGCAACGAGCTCCTTTGCACTCTTCAGTCTGCGGCTGGCCGCGGCCGTTGTCTGGCGGGACATGTGCAGTGTATCCGAGAGGTAGCTCAGCGACTGTATTAGTTCCGATGTGATGGAATGTAGCGCTGTGAGAGAGTTGAATGCGGATGTCGATGGTCGAGGCATATCTTCTGTCAGAGATACGAGTAGTGGCTCAAGCGTTTCAATTGTTTCAGCGTCAGGTGCCGGTGCTAGTGGAGATAGCAAGGGAAAGGTGAGGTTGTGAAGTTGACGAGTCTGGTGTGCAAGATGCGTCGTCAACGCGGAGTGTGCTGTTATAAGTCTAAATAAACATTATACGAGTCAGCGCTTGGATGCCTCTTTCATATGGGGGTTGAGGACGTTGCTGGCTCACCTCGAAGCGCTGCCCTCGACGCTAGATTGCGATCCCAAGTCACGCAGCTCTTGAATCACCCGCTTCAGTACGTCGTCTGCTGTGCCTCCGTAGTTATCCGTCCCGCGAATGGTAAGGTTTTCGACGGCGTCAATCTTTGCCATCAGGCTGGGGGGGATGCCGGCAATGTCAAGGTCTGAGTCCGAGCCATAATCACTGCCATCATATAGACTGGTTTTTCTCTGGTGGCCCTTTGCACGAGGGGAAAGCAAGCTCGCCGCATCGCCTTCTTTCTTTCTTGCCTCTTCGTTTGTTGTTGCGCCTCGTGATGCGTCGTTGGTGTGTTCTACCTGGTCTGTCGGTTCGGGATCGTAGTCGCCCTCTTCCCCTGAATCGGAAAATGCGTCCGCCAACTCATCAGCTAAGTTCCCCATTCCGTTGGCCCCTGATCCACCACCACCTAGTACTGAGAGATCGAGGGCATCATGGCTTGGGCTGTGGTTGAACGACGTTGCTGCATCTTGCGTGGAGGATCTCGAATACCGCCGAATTTGAGGGGAGCCCGCAAAGCTGTCGATTGCTGATGAGTTGCGAGAGTGTCGTGGAGTTCGCGGCGACCCGGGCATAATGGTTGAGCACAATCCTGCTGAACACAGTCCCCAAAAGAAGATGATGCGATGCTGTTGTTCAGTCTGGTTCTGGCCTCTGACGGTTTTCGTTTGGTGGTTGAGGAGTATACGTATTACAACGCCGGCCTTTGGACTGGTAACTGCTATGGGTAGGAGACCCCGAATCATTCAGATCCCACCTAGGTCGGAGTACCAAGAACCAAAGATACGGTAAGCAGCTCCCTATCACGATAAGATAGGGGACTTTTCTAGTACTTTGAAGTACAACGAAAACTAGGGAAAATCTAGCGGAATTAGATGTACCTAAAAGGTATTCATTAAATTCAGGCTTGCATGGTTTCACAGGCTTAATTTGGCTGCTGCAGCGGACAACAAAAAAAAAAAGAATTCCCGCTTTCAGCGTGCGGCCTTTCACGTGAAGCTGCAGAGTACAAGTAGACAACCTACTCCCCATTCATTTCATACCTATACCGGTTATTAATAAAGAGATGAGAAAACATCATTTGATTTTAGATCCAAAAAAGTGGACAATTTACTTGTTGTTTGTAACTGGTAAGCAATATGGAGCTGAATGTCCTCTTCCCTAGAATATGCGGGCTTACAATTTGACGAGGGTTTATCTCCATGAGCAGTGCTCCCACCTACGCATTTCATAGCCAGATACCTACTTAATAACAGCCACTCGGGAATCTCCACTAGTACAAATCACTTGCGATAAGTCGCTCCACTACTAGTGTAAATTCATTAAAGTCATAATCCCTTGACAAAGGCAAACGGGCAGCGGCTGGACCTTTATTTGTTGGTGGACTGCCTTGAAGTGAGAGCAAGGGCTCGTCCGAGCTAGCACAATGACCACATTCCGGCGCTTTCGACCAGATGATGTCAACAAGTTCTCAAAATGCAATCTGGACCCCCTAACAGAGACGTATGAGCTCAATTTCTATCTTCAGTACCACGCAAAATGGCCCTCTCTGTTTCAGGTATGCGAGGATTCAGAAGGAAATATTGTTGGATACAGTTCGTCTCTCCCCCTCCGCAAGGCACCTCTCTCGATACTGATTTAGTGTAACTGCTTGAAGTCATGGGAAAGGTTGAATCATCGCCAGACGCATACAAATTCTCAGAGCATTATCTTCCCTGGCATGCCCATATTACAGCCTTGACTGTAGCTCCGGAAGCAAGAAGACAGGGCATCGGCAAAATCTTGGTCGAGCAGCTAGAAGCCGCAGCAGATACTCACAACACATGGTTCATGGACCTCTTTGTTCGCAGCAGCAACGCAAAAGCCATAGCATTCTACAAAGAATTGGGCTATAGCGTCTTCCGTGTTGTCAAGGACTACTATGGCGAGCATGCCACGGATCCTGACAAGGACAGTGAAGATGCGTTTGACATGCGCAAGTCCATGAAGAGAGATACAAAGCACGAGCATGTCAGAGACGATGGCGAGCAGCACGAGGTACACCCAGAGGATGTTTGGTGAGCTTTGTGATTGTGGACAGCCCGAGTCGGAAATTCCATACGCTGTGGAACTCGACAAAGAGCCCTTGATCATTTCCGTCGTTTCCATCTTTCAGCGGAATAACTAGTCGCCACTACTTTGTTTGTTCCTCCATGCTTCCGCCATAGGCCTGCAAAGAGTTTGTCCCTAACTAGAGAGGCACAACTTAAAGCTTGGATGGTACCTATTTCCTAGAGATACACGATGGCTAAGAAATGCATACGAATAAGATAGATTTAGGTGTACTGCTTAACTAGGTAGATAGACTCTGGATCACTAGATGCTGGGAAGATAAAGATAGGGAACAACTTGACCAACACCCCCGGTTTTATTATCCAGCACTCTTATAGCATGGACTACTGATGCTGCTGCCATTGCCGCTTCTACTTCTAGGTGTAATGGTACTGGCAGTTCGGTACCTAGGTAGTTGTGATATATCTTGAAACGTGGACTGGCTGCCTTGTGAAGCTACAGCTGGTGTGCTGCATCACTATTCCCTCCATAAAGCGGCTGCGCTAGTACCTGCAGTCCTTTGTACTCCGTACCTCCAAGGTACCAGAGTCGCCACCCGCCTGGCCCATGCTTCACAGTAGCCTCAGAGCCTCGAGCTGACACTGGCCTTGAATGGACTGCCCATCCCAGCAGCCTCTCGCATTCATTCAGCTCATCCCTTCCTTTATAAAAACCAAGCCACAGCCGGACGAAGCACCTGGATTGTCTCTTTTGTCCCAAGTCCCTTCTGAAAAACCAGCCTCGGGCGTTGTTCAGCTGCTGTTGTGCCCTCGCACGCTCACCCAAACCGCCTAATCATCGGCTTTCTCTGTCACAGTACATCTTCTACCTGTGCTACCAAGTTTTTTCTCCAGCCTTCCCTTCTACTTTCGCCAAGCAGAAGCGAACTGCCAAACCATCACCCAATTCCATCAGATTTCGTCGGCTGCTCACCTTTTTTCCCCTTCTTATTCTCATTTCTGGTCATCCGGCAAATATGGCGACTACTTCAATGGATTACGAGGCCGCCAACGGCGATCGCTACGATGGTTCGTGTTCTTTGTTCCTGATGACGAAGATGGCCATGGCGGCGACTTGACGTCGACGCGTTTGTGCCGCGTGCCTCTGATTAATTGGACCACAGCTAACGCTCCATGACTTTCATTAGACGAGCCTCCTCGTTACGAGCGTGACAACAGAAGCGCTTCTCCTCGTCCGGCGCGCGACGACGCAGGCAGTCGTCGCCGATCCATGTCTCCTACCGGAAACCCTGATATGTAAGCCTGACGACTATTCTCGCCTCGTTGTCGCACTGTTAACCTGTTTTGCAGCAACATCAAGGATGCACCCGCCCCTAAGGAGGATGACGATGGTGCCATTAACCCCGGCTCCAACCTCTTCGTCACTGGTATCCATCCTCGTCTGTCTGAGGCTGAAGTCTCCAAGATGTTTGAAAAGTATGGTGAGGTTGAGAAGTGCCAAATCATGCGAGACCCTCACACCAAGGAATCTCGTGGATTTGGATTCGTCAAAATGGTCACCTCCGAACAAGCTGAGGCCGCCAAGGAAGGCCTCCAGGGCGAGGTAATCGAAGGCCGCACTATGAGCATCGAAAAGGCTCGCCGCGCTCGTCCTCGTACGCCCACGCCCGGCAAGTACTTCGGTCCTCCCAAGAGAGGTATGTTGAGACAATGCTTTCAAATGAGAATAAAACCCATCAGCGATGCTTACTGAATTCTGTTAGACCCCCGCTCTCGCTTTGATGATCGCCGACGTGGCGGTTACGGAGGCGGCGGTTATCGTGATGACTACCGATACCGTGGCAATGAGAGAGGCTACGACCGCAACTACGACCGCGGATATGAGAGACGATATGAGGAGCGTGGAGGAGGCTACGACCGCAATTACCGAGATGATCGACGATATGATGACCGTAACTACGCAGGTGGACGAGACTATGAGCGCAATTATGAACGCCGCGACCGCGATGACAACTACGGCGGTCGCGAACGCAACAACTATTCGCGCGAAGACCGTGGTGACCGTGGCGACCGTGGCGACCGCTACGGCGCTCGCGGCGGCAACAGCAGCGGCGGTGGATATGACCGCGATCGATACGAGCGAACCGGTGACCGTGACGGTGGTCGATCTCGCGAGCCTGCCGCCAGCAGCGGCCCAGCATACGCCGACTCTGCCTCACGACCTGAGGCACGCGAGTCGTATGGAGGTTCGAGCCAACACTAAACAATGTCTTTAGAGTAACGTTTGCTAATTCCCCCCAGGCCCTGAGTCGGCTATGCACTAGTAACGCCCGCGGTTTTCTGACTGCCCCTTCTCGATCTTTGGCGCAAAACGTCTTTTGACATTAATGGACTGCCTGTTGCTGCGTTTTCTATTTTCCGGTTTTTTTTTCTCATGTTGTGTTTTCTATTTTATTTTATTTTACTTGTCCTGTCCGCAGTTGTCAATCGACCTCCGGGGACAGCTGTGGACTCTTTCGTCAGAATCTACTCAATTAGGAGTTTCGTGCGATATGCGACTGCTAAGGGAGGGGAAACAATATCGGGTTTTCGGCCGTCGTCGCGGATATTTAAAATTTTCTTGCTGGTCGGTCTTGCGGCTACAGAGTTGCGTTTATGGGCAGCTTCCGGATCTTTGCAGAATCAAACACTTCATCACTCGTCACCTTGCGCTACTACATAAACAAAACCAACATTTTGATACCGTTTTAACAGCACCACAGCCCAGCAAATATCAACACAGGAGCCCTGATTTTCTTTTTTGACGAAGTGACCCCCTAATGGAATCAATAAAAATCGGTCGTGCTTCAGATGTTTCGACCATGCTCCGCAGCCAGCCATTTGTACCGTTGTCAATAAGGCCTGAAGTCGACAAGCAACAAATTCGGGTTCAGATTTGTACCAGCCGATAATGAACGCATTACGCCATGAGACTGCTAACTGCCACCTGATGAAACCAGTAGCCAACGTGTAAACACTTTTGTCATTTCTACGCCAGCCAGCACAATCCACCAATTTTCGCCGTAATAATCTCGTCCTCTTGACACAACAAAAATACAGTTATTCTCAACTGTTTAGTAAGGCCTCGTGCACGCAAACTTGAAAACCCCCGATCTCCGGTCATTATTGCCCATCTCCGAGCTCGATAGATGGATGAACGTTCCTCGATCACACACCCTTCGCAATTGTCTCGCCATTTCTTCTTGCTGCACTGCATACCTACATCACGCACATTGTATCAGCCAAGATTTGCTGGAACACTGAAATTGCGAGATGTCCGATGAACTTGGCAACTGATTATTAAACGTTTCTCTATTTCATTATCTTTTGTCTAATCTCATCTTCAGACTGTCCATTGCACGCTAGATTTCCAACTTATTCAGCCGAGGTACTAATTGAGCATAGGACTGAGTAGGTATGTACGTGTAAAACCCATACGTTTGTTACTTTTCAATGCGAAAACGACAGACGATAGCTTGGCACATAGGCCCTTCTCAATCATTCTCGGCTCGATACTACCTAGTCCTAGTCTTGCATATTGATGAGGATTGTCCAACGAAGGTCTCGGCTTAACAGTCCTAGATTCTCGCCGTCTTTGTAACCGAAGCTTCAGTTTATCCGATCACATTGCCTTGCATTCTTTTGTGCCTTCACAAGTGGTTCCGTGTTAGATGAAACTAGAACGAGAATCTCGTCGGAATACGTTGCGGTAGAGATTCCATTTGACTGGATGCTGCTTAATCTGAGAAATTCTTTGTCATGTTATCTATTTCTGCCAAGGCAGCTCCTGTCCATCGTCCAAGTAAAAAAAAAAAAAAAAAAAAAAAAAGAGTATTCTATTTAGACTAGTCTTGGGATATCAACCGCGGAAAGAAATAAAGTATTAGTATCATTGTTCTTAAGTCTCCGACGCTTCTCGATTAACATTTGCCCCTATTAGCCAACCAACTCCAGAGACAAGCGTGCCAGTGGCTGCTTCCCTGAGCTGATCCCTCTTCCTCACCCGCTGCGGCGCCTCCTCAGACGGAGATGGTGAAGCCGGTATTCTGGATGTCGCGAGGGAAGATAGATTGGATAGTTTGGTGAAATTTCGCGATGCCACGCTGGCGGTTGCCCGTGATAAGTCGAAAAGGGACATTGGCGCCTCTTCTGCCTGTTTAGAGGCGGCCGTGGCCGTCATGTTTCTTGCTGGCTGTAGGTTCTGCGGAACTTGCGATTCAAATGCTCCGGGAACCTCTCCAACTCCGGCCCAGGAAGCTTCGGCGGCAGCCTCCTCGTTGATGGCTGAATCCAGCTGCTCTTCGCAACGTCGGAAAGTTTTGAGAATCTCCTGAAGCTGAGAGGTGGGTGCAACACGCAGCGCGGTGGCGAGACACTCTATACGCTGCTCTAGGTGACGGATCTCGGGATTGCCACTTGCTATACCTAGATGTGTTGGCAGCAACGTCCTCTCGGTTCGGATATACTGGCCTGCTTTTAGGGCTGCCTTCCAAGACCATTCGTCTTGGTCTTCTTTCGGGCGCACTTGGTTTCCACCGGAGCTGGGTGTTTCTAGACGACTAACAACATAGGAGTAAGCCGTCTCAAAGTCATCTTCTCTTAATGCTGCCTCTATGCATGAAGCAATAATCAGCTTCTCCGCACGATGAAGCTCCTTGCTATTGTCTCCTGTTTCTGAATCGAATTTGATGGAACGGGCTTGTTGCGTTATACCAGCGCGGACCATGTTGGCGGCCATTTCCAGGAACTCAGGAAGACGTGTGTATGCCTTCGGGTTTTGCTCAAGGACTCTGTCGATGATGGATATTGGGTCAGAGTGCACTCGAAGGACTACGGGCTTGAATGGCTCTCCTTGCTTGAGTGTCAGCCGGTAATCACTCAAGGCATGAGTACATCGTAACAACGCTTCTACGCGCTTGGTGGCTGGATGCGTCTTGTCCAATGTCGCTGGGAACGAATGGATGCTTGAGAGAGTGTTAGTGAAATGCTTAGAGTACAAAGTGAACAACGCCATATAATCTTACATCTCGTCACATTTCTTAAGCCCTCCCCTCGAACGATTCGGGTTGGAAGCATTGTCAAAGGCGCGCAGTGCCGCTTGATATACTGTGTCCTGTATTATTTCTACGGCAAGGGGCTTGTTGTGACTGTCCTCGTAGATGCTTTTAGCAAGAGCGTAACCTATACCAAATTAGCAGCGTAATAAACGATCGATGAGTAGAATATATCGTACGTGAATTAGAAAGGAGAGCCTTGAGTATCTCTGTTTCGATAAACTCCATAGGCACTGTCCCAGCAATACCCCTTATGGCTTCAGAATTGATTGGCTGATCTCTACTGATACCCCAAGTGTTCAACCATAGGACCTTGTCTCTCACTTGTGACCAGTATTTATCTTCGTCACCTTGTATTCGAGTGGACGCACTTCGAATAAGTTTGGCAATCTCGCCTTTTTGCTCGCGCTGGTCCTGAATGAAGGCCAAGTCTCCGGCTTTTCTGACCGAGTAAGGCACTCCGAAGCTGGTACAAATAGAAGCGCTCATTATTAAAGCTAGCAGTAGGGCCATTGCTGCCTCAGTGGGAGAAGTCAATGGGTTTGTTTCTTTAAGTAGATCATTTCTCATATAAGTCGCAGTTTTCATGCCAAGGAATGACGACGCATCAGAGCCAGACATGTTAGGCAGTCTAGAAACTGACATATCGAGGGACGGGGAGATGTCGTCATGGCCAAGTAGCGACACTATATGTTTCGTAATTTGATAGGCGCCAGGTAACGCCTCTACCGTGGATTCGGAGATTAAGTATGCAGATGCAAGTGCTGCTCGTGCATAGCCTTGGCGCAAGTACTGAAACTGAGATTCTGTAAGTTCTGAACTGGTGGTTTCTCCTAAATCCAGGTCTTTTGGTCCTCCCCACTGCTCTATTACGGCAACAGAAACAGTCCACGAGGTCACTGCTTGATCAATGAGCCATTCTAGAAACTGCTCCCAACCAGCAGAGAAGACGACGCCGCTGGCATTGTGATTGTCGTCATCGGTTGCTTTTGAAGTCCAACGACTATTCCCCTGAAGCCATGGCCCGATGAGTCCTCTGATATCACGGCCAATGAGGCCCTTCTCTTCTTCATGGCTACCAGTTCTGGAAAGCAGATACAGCACAGCCGCTGAGTCTGAGAGCTTCTCAAACTCGAGAAGAGAGTACGGAGGGCTCTCATCGGTATAATATTCCACATTCCTCCTTACATAAGGAACCACTGTTGAGGTTATCCAAGACCGAAGTTCTGGTGAGTGAGATAGAAATGGAGTGAGCAGGCTGAGAACCTGTGATAGCAGCCCAGTCTCGCTGTCCATTCTGTACGACCTCTGGATAAGAAAGATGCTTATCGGATCATCTCGAAAGTGGCTGGGTGCATCATTGCACGTAAGCTGTTGAAGATGAAGCTTCCTGGCCCGTTTGGAGGCCTCATCTTCTGACAAGCCTTCAACTGGTGCTGTGTCTAACACGCCGATGGAGTATTCTTCGAGGCTGTCCCTGGCTAGTGAGAGTAAAAAACCAACATAGATGGAAGGTTTTACAGTTTCCGGAAGATATGTGAGAAAAATTCTCAATAACAGCTCCTTGTGCAGCACCTTGGCCTGCTGACTGGACAAGCGGGCCAGGCTCTCAATATCTGCATGCGTAGCATAGTGAGCTGCGAGAAGCAGCACCTTTCCTGGCGATAGTGACGAGCTCATATTGAAGCTGTTTTTTTCCTCCACACTAGGCTGTGGATAACCCTGGCCTTGTGGCCGATTTATAAGAGGAAATAAACCTACTTTCTTCTAAAGGAAAAAGATAGCCTGTCAACGACACCGGCAGCTGCAGAACGACTTGAGACTCGCTCGCTTCGAGTATTGTTGATGCTGTCATCAGTGAATGTTATTGAATTAGCGGGACTGCTTTGTCTCGATTCGCCAATGGGGGGCATTGCAGCTCAGTAGCGGGGCTACTTTAGTAACGGGGGCATGCTGCCTATGTGTGAGTACCTAAAATTGCCGCGCTTATATGTGTAAAGCTAAGTACATGTGTTAGCGCCTCAACGCAGCATTAATTCCCGATGCACCGAACCTTGACTGCCATCACTGGTTGATGCAAAAGAGTCCCTGGGCGTCGCAACACACAACCATTCGGCACATCATGGCTTCAGGATATGGCATGCACGGCGGTACGGCCTCCGATATGAGGAGCATCCCTTCTTTTGTTACTGACTGACTGTGCTTCTAGGCGTTGGCCGCTGCTTTCCGTTCTGGCAGGAGGTCATGGCCTGCTATGTCGTCAACACCTCAGCCGAAGACGACTCGGGCAAGAAGAAATGCTCGCCCGTGCTAGAAGATTACTACGAGTGCTTGCACCACAAGAAGGAGGTTGGTTGATGGGAGCAGAGCAGCCGTTCTGGAAGAAAGACACGCGGCTAACCAGACACAGCACGCGAGAGCGCTGGCGTTGCAAGCCGCATACGCCCGAGCTCAATCAGCGACCCCTCGAGACAATGCGCCGAGCGCAAGCCAGATACGGAACTTGGGCCTTCTAGGGAAGACGGAGGACACAAAAGCGGTGCTTGGACAGGGAAATTAAGATAATAGACGACTGAAGCGGCGTGGCGGAGTTTCGACCCTCTTCTACGTATCTACATACATATCCTTGATGCGCATAGATATCGCAGCAAGCCAAAAAAAATATATGAAATCAGACGAAACTGGAAAGTATATGCTGGTTTGAATGCTGCGTTGTGCGTATATCAACGACAGGTTATATCTCGCTAGCTTGAGATTTTGCCAGTCGGAGTCTATGCTACCGGAGGTTAATATCGACAGCATTTTTCGCTCAAAGGGAGTAGCAATTGGCGATCAGTCAGTCTCTATAGTAGCTAAGTATCCGAGTATTGAATCAGGTAACGTGATTGTCACTTTGGTTATTTCACACGCTCACGACTCGCAAACTGCTTAGCTGAATATCTCTGCCAGTTTGACGCAGCTGTTGACATCCTGACTCCTGTCTGTGGTATAATGTACGTGCTAATAGAGCATTCACTCACTAACTGGTATGCATTATGGGGGCTTTGCCATGTGGCATCTGGCATACAATCAGCTGAATTCTTTTCTATTGCCAAAATTAGGATACCATTCAGAAGGATCGTGGTCTTGGCAGCTTCTCTCCTGTTACCACTCACCTCAGCAGCCATCTATTTCCCAGCCACATCGCGAACATGCCTTGTTTGCGAGGCATCGAGCTATCTATCATCGTTCAACCAAATTCGCTGCCATTACCAGAGTTTCCCCATCCTGATGCTTCTTCGGTTCGCGTTGTATCTCTGGGAGAAACTGCACAGACAGAAGAAAATGAGTCGAGCCCTCACGACTCAGAATCGGCACGTATCAAAAAGTTAGCTCCGAGGGCTTCCGTCTATATTCCTTCTACGCCCGGCTCTCAGTTCTGGGTACAATACCGTATTCATCGCAGCCCAGAGCCTTTATGCTACCTTTTCCTCAAACTGTTCATCAATGGTCGTCATATTACCAGCTGTGGAATGACTGATGCCGCATCAGGCACAATCAGTAGAGCTCTCTACGAGCCAAGCAACAGATGGCACTTGAAGCAAAATGGAACGCTGCTGAAACGAAGCGGAATTGAGGCTCGCTCTTTTTGCTTCTCTCCTGGCCCCGATGCTATTGCTGCAGCTGACGATGGAGGTGTCATCGAAGTCCAAGTTTTTCGGGCAAAGAGTCGTCGAAGATGCACTCCTCAATTGGTTCACCACCGTAATCAAGAACAATATGGTGTAATGTATGTCAACCCTTAGATAAAGAGGGAGGAATAAGGGAGAAGATGAAGAAACCAAAAGATGTTGTTTGTGTGGTTATACTAATGCTTAAACAACAGATCACCCTCAACAGGACTTCTTGAACATCCTGAAGATGCTGCTTACTATGAGTGGATTCTACATGATGCGGTAGAAGCACCGTTCGCGACGTTCTGTTTCCACTATCGTGCGTGGGCATATCTATGGGATCTTAATCTCGCTACAGATGATAGCAACTCTCCACTCTACCACTCCAAATCAAGGAAAAGTTTTAGAAAAAATTTACTCAAGTCTTCTGACGGCAAGATATCGCCATTGAAAGATGAAGTAGAAGTTTCTGGCGAAGAATTGGACTTGAGGGATTATGGTGAGGAAGCAAATGGCACCCGAGTTATTGAACCAGAAGCGGCCCATACTCCTTCTGATTCGCAAAACAATGCGCCGCCGTATGAAGATTTTAAATTCTCGAAGTCAATCAACCACCTACCTTCTCACAGCCGGAAGCCTTCTCTTCACTCAGCAGCATCATTCAGAGAGATCCCACGCTCAGGCGACCCATTCATCACATGCTTGCTTCCACCGGTCATGGAAGAAGAAGATTCATTCACAAGTCCCTATAGCCCCCCTGGGCATGAAATGCTAACAGCATCTCCGACTTATTCTTACCATCGAGAGAATGCTCGTTCACGCGTTCGCAGGCCGCTGCCAACAGTAAGTGAAGTGCCAAAATTGGAATGAACAAGCTGGATTTTGGTAGACCGAGTGGTTTTTTGTCATACTGTTGGTGTAGATAAGGGGTAGAGCAAGGGGGCTATTGTAGTATGTCGACATAATCTAGGAAAGAGTTAAGGGGAGAAATCTGTTTAGAGAGGCAACTTGATGCTCGCGCTTATTAATAAACCATAAGAGATTAAGCCGACGGTTTCTTCATAAATTTCTAGTTAAACATACTGATAAATATAGTAAGAGCGACTACTACACTGTACTACAAGAAAAAGAATCATTCTTGGAAGCAGATACACAAACGCAATTTCAAAAACAAAAAGTAACGCTGTAAACAAAACTTGGCATTATATCGGTTCACATTGAAGCTCCACGACGGCCATCTTTTTTTTATTCGTTTCATGTCATCAGCTGACAGCCAGCCGCTGCAATCACCCGCTGTTCAAACACTACTTTCCTCCAGCATTAATCACTGCTTCTTCCATAACTCACTTTTTATATCCCCATATATGTAATTACCACTGAGGCTTCTTCGCATAAGCTTGCTCAAAATCACTTCTCACACACTACCTTAACCACAAGTCTATGCAAGACGAGCTTCTTACAGATGCTTCAAACAATCTCACCAACAGTCTAGCTGTACAATATGGGAGACTCAGGCTGGATGCGGCTCATACCAGGGCAGCGTTGTCGAACTCCCGTTTCTCCTTGGCTTCACAACGACCAAACCGACAATGATGATGTCCACCACGAAGCAGCAAATCTAAAGATTGCTCCCCGACCGTTGGCCGGCTTCAACCAATCCTCTGCCGACTTTGCCAACGATATCCTCGTAAGAGAAGCAGACAGGCTACAAAATACCCCGTCAGTCGACGAAATGGCAGACATGCTGCGGACCATCATCATGGTATCCCCAACACCGCCAGTCTTAGATCCGCAGTATACGTCGTATGTGCTTCACCTCATCGAAGGCTACAGCAAGCTCCGAAGCAAGCTATCAGCAAAAGAAAAGGAAATTTCCCAGCTGAAATCAAAGCATCAAGAAGATAGAGAGAACGGCAAGACGCTCTTTGCAGAATGGTCAGCCCAAGAAGCGCGATACAAAGCCGAGATCAAGCGATTGGAGCTGATTATCCAACAAATGTCTGGAAAAGGCGTCGAGGCTGTTGCGCTGGCTCGATCTGGTAGCCTCATCAGGAAAGGCGGATCAGGCAGAGCACATACAGCAGAGGCAGCGACCCCTGAGCAAATGCCAGCAGAAGAGGAAGCCTGCCAGGATGAATGTAAAAGTGCTTCTCCTTGCAAGGGCTCAGATATCCAGGGCAGACGAACATGTGAGTTTCGAGATGCAACTTTGTCCAAATTGGTTTTTACCGTGAGCTAATTCGTTCCTTTACAATATGATTCAGCCATGTCTAGTGATGCGCTTAATATAACAGCCCACCTCAATGCTAAAAACCAGCTTTGGAGACATCGTTCCGAAAACAATCTTCGAGAGTCAAGTCGAAGAGTAAGAGCCGGCCAGCGAGAGCATTGCAATGGCCATCTTTTATCGCATTTAACGCCGTTTCATCTGCGTCTTAATATGGGCACTCCAGAGCCCGAACCAAAAAAAGAGTGTGAATTGGACGATGAACAACGCTTCCATGAAAGCGATGTAGGTGATAGCGAGTAGACTGCAAAGATCAGCTCAAGATTAGCCAAGGCACAAAACCAATGAGCCGGCAATTCAAGGGCTATGTCGTTCGTTCTACTCAAAACGTCATTGTCAAATCTTCATCAAATCGTCAATTGTCACTGGCTTCGGGAGACAATATACGGAACAGAGTCAATGCCATCCAAGGGCAGTATTAAAATGCATTATATGCATAATGCTATCCGTAGCAGCCGTCAGCTAGCTAGCTAGATACAAGTATATCTTCTCGCAGTCGTAAAACTTTGCGTGTGGCTCCGTGTGACGCCAAAAAGAGAAAAGATAAGTAATAAAATTCAGAAACGCCATAAACCAAGCCGCTTAGCTGTATGTCCCAAAGCCACAGTGAGTAGTACCATCTAGATATTTAGAGATATATGTCACCACCCTTACCCAAAACCCACCGCCGCCATGCCTCCTCATAGGCTGATTCCAAATCGTTTACCCACCGCCGGGTGTTGAAGAGCCCACATTGCCATCTGCTGTCCCATAATAGCTTCCTTATTTCTGCTAGGCGCCCCGTGCCTTGGCCATATCCTTCGTCTGTCATCGTATAACTTAAGCCACCAGCTAATTTCGTGGCTGAATCTTCATACTCGGTCTCATTTTCTGCAATCAATTCTACTGCTACTTGCTCGCCTTCAGCTGTTTTAGGAAGCGCCCCTCGCAAGATTGACGCAGCCATTCGAGAGCACATCTTATAAGAGTATCGAGGCAAGGTGAGGAGCGGCGTGCTTGACCACAAGACGTCAGCAGCCGTCGTATGAGCGTTACATTCCGCCGTATCAAGGAACAGATCGCACACTCTCGCCCTGGTGATGTGTTGGCTCTTTGGTGCAACATCAGTAAAGATGAGTCGACTAGCAACTTCTGCCCCGGCCCAAGCTTCAGCTGTTCGGCGTAGATTGACTTCTCCCAATTCGGGGAACCGTAGCAGCCAAAGTAGGGCTTTAGGAGTCCTCGCCAAAATCCGCAACCAAGAGCGGAAAGTGGTAGGATCAATCTGTCATCAAGTTAGCTAGAGTATCCAGTATAAGTCATCGTATTACATTCTTCACTTGCCTTGTACAGTTGATTGAAGTTTGCCAGTATGATTGCATCATCTGCTATGGTCGGAAATAGCTCTTTGCGCATCTGCCATCTGCGCTTCTCTTCATCCTCCCATGTTACGTCACGCTCGCCACGATCGCACGACTGTGCATGGTCACAACAGAAGAACGTATCCCGACAAAATATGATATTCTCCGAATACATCCACGAGAGGTCGTCCCCTTCAGTATTGTCGAAAAATACATCCTCGATGCTGACATTTACCCTCCAAGGGCGCAAAGTACTTTGCGGGACAGCCGTTGCATCAGCGAGCACATAATCGCACCACTCCGCGCCCAAAGTGCCTGCAAATCCCATAAAGGACATCTGAATTGGGGCTGGGCGAGCAGCGAATATCTCATTGCGCGCACCCCTGGTGTAGCCGTTAAGATTAACCAAGATGTGGATTTCATCTTTGATAATCTGTTGAATAAGCTTATCTGCTGGCCAAGAACTAACGTCGCGAAAGACAGGAGCCTCTCTCTCAATCTGTTGTCGGTGAACGGATCTGTCACTAGGGGTGGTGGCATAGCAGAAAGCGCGAGCTCGCCGAGGGTTATGAAACCCGAACACGGACTGCATCCTGTGTTGAAGGGGGCAGTTAGTTTATTTGCGTCGCGGAATTAACTATCATCACATAGAAAATGTCTCTTACAAATGAGCTAGTGGATGATTGTTAAAGTCTGATGACACATATCCAACATTCAAATGGGGGCTTGGCGGCGGTGGCGGCGGATATACGGTAGGCGGCAGCCAAGGAGACCGAAGAGTCGAGCATGATATACGCATTGCGTTGCGCTGGGAAATCGATCGTATGTCTTTAGCAGACAAGGGGTATGTGAAAGTGTGGAAAGGGAGCACGGTTGGCGCAGATGGTATAGAGAGAGACGAGGGTAGCTGAGGCCGCAGATAGCGCGAGGGCATCGTGTCTCTCTTGGCAACGTGCTTGTCATGATACCACGTCCAGAGTATGACTTTTGTGGCCCGCTCGACCAGACGCACCAGGCGCGGGCCTTCCCACGGCTTATGAGCCCAAGCACGCAGCGCCTTCTCAAAATCGAATCCCGGTGTGCGAGCGAAGCCCTGCAGCTGTTGCGCCAACATATGAATAGTCGGTTGCCGCAGTATATTACAGCCCCACTGTGACGCATCACCCAGCTGCTGGTTTATGATACCAATCACTCGCTGCGTAAGGCCGCTCCCACGCATATCTGTCTGCACATCTACAAGAGCGCCATTCTCATCCACGTGCCATCGGTCATATTGGCCTGATTCAAGCAGCGCTCCTCCTCTGCCACGCCAATCGCATACGGAGTTGAGAGCTGTCAAAAGTCCGCAGACGGCTTCGGCGAACCCTGGATTCGCTTCTACAGCGCGCCTGTAATAAGCAATAGCGTCCTTGATACGGCCTTTGTCCTTTACTGCATTGGCGAGATTGGTCAAAGCGATGTCGAAAGACCTGTCGCAAGAGACTGCTCGTTCATACATTTGAATTGCCAGGTCGAGTTGCCCAACGTCTTTCAAAAGACTCCCGAGATTCGTGTGCAGATGAACATGTCTGGGGTCAAGACGCAGCCCATAGTTATAGTATGCCAAAGCAAGGGCAAGGCCGCTACCTGGCACAATACCAGGCAAACTAGGTCGGGAAGATGCCACCCCCGTCGCACCAACGTTGTTTGAACCGATTTGCTGCACGCCGGCAAGGAGTATACCGATGTTGTTCGCAGTAGAAGGGCTTTCTTGTAGAGAAAGAGATAGATAGTACAAAGCTAGGATATCCCCGATCCCGGAGGGCTGTCTGAGCAGACTTGGGGCGATGCCACCGCCAGACGTAGCATCTTGAAAAATCTTTGCTAATGAAAGTAAAGCATTACTCGTCGTTTGTACCGCAACCCGCCTAGCGGCGCCCTCGGGAACAAATGCCAGTCCAGGTAACTCGCTGCCTCCGCTGCCGCCAGCAAAGACAAGATGGGCGGTCTGGCGAGCCTTTTCTGGTGGCAGCAAAAGAGGTCGCCGCGAAGCTAGTCCTTGATTATTATTGACCGGGAAAGACCCTGCTGGAGAAAGCACAACGTGGATTCGGTTCACCAGATCTTGGACGCTTTTTATCCGATCTCCAACACTGATCAAGACGGCCTCTTCGAATGCCTCGGAGGCTTTTTCAATATCCTTTAAGCCATACAATATCGTGCCTTTGGCATGAACTAATGCTAAGATTCTGCCATTTTCACTGTTGGGAAGTGCGTATCCGCTGGACCCGAACTCGAAGCCATCTGGATTATGGACGTCTATTCGGGGCACAGCGTCGGGGTGATAACTGTTGTTCGTGATAACGGGCTGTTGGGCGCGCACATTTCTCGTATGGTCATCATCGCAGGGCATGGATCGAAAGTCTGAGGCTGAGGCTGAGGCTGAGGCTGAGTACATGGTCTGAGTTGAGCGTTCCTTGGGCAATTTCAGCGCTTGTTGCACGAAGCAAATAATTTCGATTGCTTCTCGGCTACGTTTCTTGTAAAGCAGCCCGACGAGCTGTTCCGTAGCTTCTAAATGAGAAGGGCATAGCTTGATAGCATTTAACCAATGCTTCTCAGCTTCCTCTTGGCGGTTAAGACAATAAAGCGTCGCGGCTATATTTGTGATAGCCTCAACATGGCTATAATCTGAGTCAGATATAGAACAACCACTTGATAGTTCATCTGGAACAGGTCAAACCTTGAATCTAGAGCAAGAACTCTCGAAAACCATTCTACGGCATCCTCGAACCGCGACAGGCCATATAAAAGACACCCACCAAGTAGTATTCCATCAATCCATTTCCAACGGCTTTGTTCACACAAGCTTCGAAGTAGATTTAGGGAATTCCTTGCATTAATAACCGGCAGCGCTTTTGCCATGGCAGCCGGACCAAGTGTATCAAAGGACGAAGATGGAGGATATGTAATAGGTGAAGCACCGAACTGTATTGCTGATGTACTTGGCTGATGAATCTCTCCATGGGCAGAATGCCCTATCTGCTGTCTCGTATTATTGTTCAATGTATCTTCAATGTTAGATGTAAGAGCCTGGGGGTGGTTATTTGGTGTGAGTGTCGAAGGATTGGATCGTCCAGCACTGCCATGAGCTTCCTGTAGAGTACCAGAATTGGCTTTTCGGGATTTTGGGGGCCTGGGAAATACCAAGATTTTGGACCTTGTGTTGGAATTGGTGCCAGTCATCTGATCGAATTTCCGAGCAGTTTGTAGGTAGGACAGTAATTCAACATAATGATCTTGAGCTTGTGATAATGCCTTTTCTGTAAAGCTAGATCGAGAACCATGCTGATTGTTGGTAGGCAAGGCATGTTCAATCACGTTCTGGTCCCCGTAGCCTCCGTGCAGCATTGGTTGAGAGGAGCGTGGGACATTGACATTGGCATTCAACCCTGCTATAGGCAAGCTCAGCAACTGAGGGTCTGATCCTTGTTGCCGCAAAAGGCTTCCGGAGGCACCCGGTGGCATGAACCACTGTGAAAACTGCGAAGATGTATCAAGATACCCGTAGTTTGGCTGCGTGGAGCTTAGCTGCATAAAGCCTGGATGCCAGCCAAACTGATTGATCGTCGCAGTGTCCGCCGCTGAGGCAGGCGGTGGGCAGAAGGCTCGCACATTGTACTCGGCCGCTCTCATAAGCGGCTGGTACATGCCTGGGATCTGGCTGAACATGGGGTATCCATTTGACTGCCAGGGGAGATTAGACTGTTGAACGGGAATAGAGGAGTCGCTACTGAGAACAAAGTTTGGCCTTTCTTGGACGGCAGGCCATGGTGATGTCAGAAGAGGAGCCTGCCCCAAACTCCTTTGGTCGTGTTCTAAAAGACGGGATTTTGCATGAAAAGGAATATTATTAGGCGGCACATATGGGTATATCCCTGAGGGCGTTGGAAGTATCAGCTGCTTCAGCGGCGGCGGACCAGGCGACAGCTGCGTCGGCGATCCATCGTATCCCGCGTCGATGGTGCCTCTTGGAGTTTTCCTGCGCAAGTGATGGTCGTAGTCTCGGGCGCCTGAGCCGGCAGAAACGGTCGAGTTGTCATACTGCAGCTGAAACGGTCGGATGGTCGAGGGGCGATGGTAGGGAGACGCGATGGCTCGCCTCTCTTGCTCTGGCCGGGCGCCATGGCCGCTGCTCGAGGCGCCGAAAGCGTCGAAGTTGGTGGGCACCACGCGAGGGTGCGTCTGTACTAAGGGCAACATGCCCGAGATGGGGGATTGGCGAGATAAATGGCGGATGCGAGCTTCGTCAAGGAGAGGGTATCACTTGCGAACGAGTAGCAACGGCGCTCACATCATGGCTAGGGACGGCACCGACAGGCCTCGGGGGCTGAGCTGCGGCGAGATGCACGGGGCAAGCAACAGCAAACAGCGGCAATGCAATGGCTTACCTCTCCCAATGCAACGCCGCGACGCAAAGTACCGGGTTTGTGCGTCGTGCCTTGAAAAGACCAAACGCAATATGGGAGTTTCAATCAAGGAAATGGCAGTGACAGCCTGAGCTAAGGAACTTAAAGGTGCTTATTCAAATATGGGGTATGGGGTACTGCCTAGTACTGGCGTATACAAAAACTGCGACAGAGGTACCCGGGGACACTTATGCATACTTTAGATTGACAGTGACAGATGATCCTCGCGCCTTTTTGGGAGGGTGGCATGCATGAGGAGGAGCCTTTTGCGATTTGATAAATTGCTGCCATGTGCAGTGCTGATAATACGTTTTATATTCCCTTTTGCTTCGATAAATTAAATTAACGTTAAACTTCTATATCCATGAATGTTCTCCGTAGTTTTGCAGCGTATTATGCGTTTGAAATTCTATATGATTTGCGGTACAGTCATACTTACTCCGTAATATTCTATAAAGTGTGTCGCAGCTCCGCCTTTTACGCTGATCTATGGATCCTGCAGAAAGTTCACCACAGCTGCATAAGCGTCAGTGAACCGGTTACTGAGAAGCGTGATTTATAATGTGAATCACCTTGTCTGAAAGCCTCAGGCTGTTCCGATATCAGCCAGTGCCCAGCATCAATGTCTGCTAGACGAAAGCACGGGAAAAACTGGCCAATGGCGGGAAGCACGTCATCAGGCACATATTTGCTTTGAGTGCCTCGCACAAATAGTGATGGCTTGGTGTACCGTGCCTCTTGGGAATTTTTAAAGGGGAAGTCTCCAAGGTGGTTTAGTGATCGGCCCAAGATGTCCAACGGGACACGGAATCGTTGAATTCCATCCTCTGGCGAACGAAACAAGTTCCCGAGTAGGAATTGACGGATGGGCAGTGACTATTTAAGAGCATGATTAGTTTTGCCAAGGTTCGTATGCATACAGAGCACCAGGATCAAATAACCTCTTCGTAATCTTTGAGGATGGCATCCGCCTCAGACTGGCGGGTAACGTTAGCCTCCTGGATTTTTTTCATCCCTCGGACGTAGGTAGCAAAGGAGCTGCTGAGCATGGTGTCGGTCGGCGCATTATCAACCGCGACGACTTTTGCTACCGTCTCAGGAGAACGGAGGGCAACCGCCATAGCCGTCTTGGCGCCCCTGAGCGAAATTCAGCCAATGGTCATGTTTGCAGCTGTCTCGTATAACATACATGGAGTGGCCTATCAGGGTGGGCTCCTTCAGGCCATGGTCGTCGATGAAAGCCAGGATATCTTCCGTCATTGCTGTATAGTCATGGCGGGGGTCGTGAGGCGATTCTCCGTGGTTTCTAAGGTCCTTTATGATGATTTCTTGTTTAACATGACTGGCTTTACTCTAGCCTGTAGAATCCACCTACCACTGTGTATACATGAGTCCTCAGATCTCTAGCTAGAGCTCTATTCAATTGTGAGTGGTAAGTAGCATCCTGCGATGCGAAGTCTGGCAGCACTTACTTGCTGATTCCTCTGTTGTTCTTTTTAGATCCGAAAAGGCCATGGAGAAAGATGATTGGCGCCGTTCTCTCATCTGCCTTGGGATTTGCAGGCGCATGAAGATCAAAGGACAATGGCGAAACGGGCTGAGGAAGCGATGTTGTAGAGACTAGTCGCATATGGCGATGCGCGCCGAGCAGGGTGGCATTCCCAAGCCGCGAGCGCAGAGACGATAACATGATTGTGCAGTGGTATGGCCTGACAAAGTCAAATATTTGTCAACGCCTCTTTCTGTGGTGTGGAGAGGCTGGACAATAGTGATATATGCCACCGCACCTAACAAGTACCTACCAAACTGGTGTTATCAAATCAGTATTGACTGCCAGTCGCAGCGGTAAAATTCGACGTCATATGCAGCCCTATGTGTCCTTAGCGTTATGGGGTGTTTGGGAATTTGTATTTTCGCGGCACGAAGAATGCGACCAGCAATATAAGGAAAGTTCTCTGTACTCACGATGGCCTACTATCGCAGCGCACTAACAGAGAATGCTACCTTGGTCGGCAAGTAGAGACAGAAACAGAAAGTCACGGACTTTAAAAGGAACAGTTACACATGGACATCTTCAAAACATCTTTAAAGAGTTAGCTTGTCGCCACTTTTGTGTGCATAGCGCCTATTTTGCTTGTGGGTTTTTTTTGTAAATTCCCTCTTTTTGCGCCTAGGAAATAGAAACCGAGGGGCGCAATAATTAGGTACGCATATACAAACAATGACACGAGCATCCTGACATATGAGTCAATTGCCGTGATATTATACATCTAGTTTACACGTTTTGTGCGCGCAATGGATGATTGATATACGAGAATGACGAAAGCGTCTTGTTATATACACACAGTTAGAGAGCTCAATTCCCTTGATAAAAGCAGCAGTAGGAGCAATAGAAGCAATAAAGATTATGGTAGAGAGTAGACATGGGAGATATAGTAGATTCAGTAGATGTAGTAGATTCAGTAAATGTAGTAAGTGCAGTATAAATCTATCGACCTACCTACCTATTTACAGTAATACAGGCATCATATGATACCTGGTATTAATTAATGGTGCACTTGTGTAGTTACAAAACTTCTCTCTTTTGCTCCCCACTTGCTTGGGAGGTGACGCTGCTGTAGTGGGGGTTGTGGATTATCATATGGTAGCACATCTCATACCTATTTTTTAACTTTGCGAAAGAGCCGACACCGGCCAATCAATGCCATGACTACGTATTATTACTAGTAGTGCCGCAAACACGCGCGGCGTGGAATAGCAAGTGGCATCTTCTGCTACGCAGTGAGTCACGTTAGTTACTAAGTAGAACGTGCCTACTACCTTATCTTACGAATTCTCGATTTTAAGCTTCCATCGTCAGACATAGAAATACCCTCCGTTTCCTGGTTTGAGATACGATCGATCGGCATATCAATTGGCCTCAACAGCTGTAAACACAGATCCAGTCCATCGCATTGCATTGCATTACATTACAGCAATCATGTCTTCAGCTCGCGATATCAATGCTGGCGTTCCAATCGCTCACAGACGGGTCTCAATCAGCACCCAAAATCTTTCAACGTCGCCCACTGCCACCTTCCAGTCGCCTCCCGCCAGCTTTGGCACCGGATTGCAGCCTCGCAAAAGCGTTCCTAAAGTCCTAAAGCCCTTTAACACCCAGGACATCAAGATCTTGTTGCTAGAAAATGTCAACCAGACCGGACGAGACATTCTTACCGGTCAAGGCTACCAGGTGGAAGCCCTGAAGACCTCCCTTCCAGAGGATCAGCTTATCGAAAAAATCCGGTAGGCAACTGCAATTGTTCTTCCAGGGCTAGTTATCATCTCTAACCTCCTTGCCTATTAGTGACGTCCATGTTATCGGAATTCGATCAAAGACCAAGCTCAGCGAAAAGGTTCTGAGCGAAGCCAAGAACCTTATTGTCATTGGATGCTTCTGTATCGGAACCAACCAGGTTGACCTCAACTATGCTGCTCGCCGTGGAATTGCCGTCTTCAACTCTCCCTTTGCCAACTCTCGCAGTGTTGCAGAATTAGTCATTGCCGAAATCATCACCCTAGCACGACAACTCGGCGATCGATCGCTTGAAATGCACCGTGGTACCTGGAATAAAGTCAGCGCCAAGTGCTGGGAGGTTCGTGGAAAGACATTGGGTATGTCTCCCTTGATTGCTTATTCTAGCTCTTACTACCTCTACTGCCGCTACTATCTCTACCACTAGAGTTTCTCTCTAACATTAAACCTTAGGAATTGTTGGCTATGGCCATATCGGCTCTCAATTGTCGGTCCTCGCGGAGGCTTTGGGCATGAACGTCATCTACTATGACGTCGTAACTTTGATGGCACTGGGAACCGCGCGTCAGGTTCCTACGCTGGACAATCTCCTGGAGGAGGCCGATTTTGTGACTCTCCACGTACCAGACCTCCCCGAAACTAGAAATATGATATCAACTGCTCAGCTGAACCGTATGAAGGAGGGATCATATTTGATCAACGCAAGCCGTGGGACAGTTGTAGATATCCCCGCTTTGATCGTGGCCATGCGCTCAGGAAACATTGCGGGCGCTGCTTTGGATGTTTACCCCAACGAGCCGGCTGGCAACGGCGACTATTTCACCAACAACCTGAACCAATGGGGTGAAGACCTCCGTAGCTTGAGCAACCTCATTCTCACACCCCATATCGGCGGTAGCACAGAAGAAGCACAGAGCGCAATTGGTGTTGAAGGTCAGCTCAGCATTGCCACATCCTAAATTTGTTGACAATATGCTCACGAGATTCCAGTTGCCGACGCATTGGTCCGCTACATTAACCTTGGTATCACTCTGGGAAGTGTCAACCTTCCGGAAGTTCAGCTACGATCCCTGACTATGGACGAGCCAGATCACGCCCGAGTCAGTCTCCCGTGTTATCAATTTCTTATTTTTCCAATCATGGCTCTAACTCAAATCTAGATTATCTATATTCACCGAAATGTCCCTGGTGTGCTGCGTAAAGGTTCGTCTTGCCCCTCAAACTTTGCCAAGTGCCTTCATACTAACAGTCGCCAGTTAACGAGATCCTTGGTGACCACAACGTCGACAAGCAGCTCAGTGATAGCAAAGGAGATGTAAGAAATCTTCTTCTGACGCCATGCTGATTCAGTACTGACAATGTCCTAGCTGGCATATCTGATGGCCGATATCAGCAACGTAAGATATGAGCAAATCAAGGATATTGCCGATAGCTTGGATGGCCTGAGCTGTAAGTAACACCATTGTATTACATGTCCGGAAAGTTTTTAACAAGCGATAATAGCCTGCATTATGACAAGAGTTCTCTATTAGGCTGTTTACAGTCTCTTGCGTAAGATTGGAGCCAGGTAATCTCCGCTCATTTTTGCATTTTTGTAGGCTAGGGAAAAAGTTTTAGAAATATGGGTTTGCAGATTGGTGTCAGGAAAATCAGTATATCTGGGCAGTGATCATAATCACTTCAACAGTGCCCGTGCTGCTTCAACAGCTGTTAGTGGATTAGCTTCTGTTTGATGGTTGGTATTTTACATGTACGTGAGGAAATAGATCGTACTAGTCAGGGGAAAATGAAAAAAAAATCTATGGACATCATATATTGCATTTTTCCATTTTGAAACGAGCATTTCCCAAGTATTTAATTACTCATGATAAGACGAACTTTGGGGGTAAATTCTTTTACGAATATACCGTTGACTTGCTACGAGCATCCGCAATGGTATCCAGCTAGACAGCATTTACAATTTGTAGACTGTCAGAAGCAAATCTTACGATGACGAGAATCTGTTCTTCCCAATAGCGATTCAAATATGTGAGCAAATGCCACTTGGCTATCAACAAACAGTATGAAGCGTAATCGATATATGCGTGGTTTCACGGAGTAGATATATTAGGTGGCAGTATTTTGTACTATCGCTGTTTCAAATCCCTCAATCATATGTAGGGAGTGCCACCTCAACATCAAATCGCAGTCCAAATGACGCCGCACCAACAGCCGTTGCCCCAATTGACGAAATAACTAGCTTTCTAATTTTCGATTCTCAATATGCGCTCTAGCCGAGTAGTCTAGTGGTCCCAAGGGTGCTTCCATCCAAGCAGAGCGGGGCCTAAGAACAATATACTCGTTAGCGATGCCGATGCAAAAAATTCGGATATGGATTGAGTTCTTTACCATCTTTCTTTGCCCGATACATTAGCTAGATATCATGGTCAGCATATCAGGTCTCCGTATACGATCTCGCCGTCCATATTTAGGCAATGGGGACACTCTGCTTACCCAGAACCACATTCCCGCGCCAAGGGCAGTGGCTGTGACTCTGTAGATCGGGGCGACGTGAGGAACGGGAGGCTTCGGGGGACCCATGGCTGCTGCGAGTTTACAATTGCACCTAGAGGCAATTCAGTCGTTGTAGACGAGGAGGAAAGTTCGTACGGAAATACCTGGAGGGAAGAGATGGATATTAGTAGCTAATCCTCTATCATTCTGTAAAGACCTTGCGCCATATGAGACAGCGACGGAACACATACCTGGCAGATTAATTGAAAGTCGCTGATTCGCGATATACGGAATAGCAACAGCCCATAGAGCAATCAGTCGCCGGAAATCTAGACGCATGATGAGTAACACACCTATGCCCCACTTTTAGCAAAGGATATGCGCGAATCTCCGCATATAAGGATATTTATGTAATCAGTCCGCTTCAAGCTCGGCTGTTTCTATGCGATATGAATGGAGTACAATTGGAAGCTATCGTGGATTACAGCGGTCGAATAGCTCAAGATTCTTTTAGCAAGCAAGCAATGACAAGAGGCACCCATAAATGAGAATACATTGCGGCAAAAGCTGAATACTCTCACGGTGAAATAATCCAGGCAGCCTAGAAATGCAATCACATCTGTTAGTCCTATCAATTGTACTTCTCTGAAATTGGCGATACAAAAAACTACGATCTGAAATGAAAATTGTGGATTATCTTGGCATAAACGGCATGAATTCAGGCTCATAGTTAGTTGGCCATAGAATACCGGTTTTTCAACCTAATACCTAGACCCTTGACGATAATAATTAAGAGTATGTGCCGCTGCAGCGTTCATTACGGCTCATTTTGACTTTTCGTTTGTCCAGGCCAATTTGCAAGTGTATGGTATGTGATGGAATGGGCGTCGCAATGCCTTGTACTATAATTGAGTGCCATATCTACTTTCTGTATCCAGTGGGAGGCAAATGAGCCAGCCAACCAGCCTTCCGGTAACGTTGAACACAGCCTCCTATCAGCGCTATTCTCGAAAGCGGGCTAGCATCGACATTCTTCACGTGACGCTCTCTGTCCTCGGCATGGAGGAAGGGCCAAGAGGGCTGAGAGCGGTGGAGCACGAAATTTCCGCCCACAGAATTAGCGGAAAAATATTTGCCCCGGTACCTTTCTGGTTTGGCTCGCTTAGATTCTGGTTGATGCACACAAGAATTGAATTTCTTCAACCCCTCCACCAACTTTTTAGTACCTTTGGATTCCCAACTGCTTGTACGCTGGTAAGGAATCATGGCTGTTGGAAAGTGAGTATCTATGCTGCGAATCTTGGGAAACGACAATCGCCAACCAGAGATAATAGGAACAAGAGACTCTCCAAGGGCAAGAAGGGCCTTAAGAAGAAGACCGTGGACCCTTTCTCCCGAAAGGACTGGTACTCTATCAAGGTATGTTGAAACCATCGAGAAAAAAACTTGCACGCAGCCTCAGAACCATACGATTTGCTAATTACGCGTCCTACAGGCTCCTAACCCCTTCAACATCCGAGAGTGAGTCGAATTGCAACAATTTGTCGGACACAAAATCTCGAGATCATGGAACTGACGGATTCGCTGCAGTGTTGGCAAGACTCTTGTGAACCGGACAACCGGTCTCAAGAACGCGAACGATGCCCTCAAGGGCCGCATCGTCGAGGTCTCTCTCGCCGACCTCCAGAAGGATGAGGACCACTCATTCCGCAAGGTTCGCCTCCGCGTCGACGAGGTCCAGGGCAAGAGCTGCCTGACCAACTTCCACGGCCTTGACTTCACATCCGACAAGCTCCGATCCCTGGTCCGCAAGTGGCAGACTCTGATCGAGGCCAACATCACCGTCAAGACCACCGATGACTACCTCATCCGCCTCTTCGCCATCGCCTTCACCAAGCGACGCCCCAACCAGATCAAGAAGACCACCTACGCTGCTTCTTCCCAGATCCGCGCCATTCGACGCAAGATGACCGACATCATCACCCGCGAGGCTTCCAGCTGCACTCTCACCCAGCTGGTTTCCAAGCTGATCCCCGAGGTCATTGGCCGCGAGATCGAGAAGTCCACCCAGGGCATCTACCCCCTCCAGAACGTATGTTATTTGGAAAGCGAAATTGCTACGCGAAAAAAAAAAACTATCTTCTTATCAACTGCTAACTCTTCTTCTCTCTCCAGGTCCACATCCGCAAGGTTAAGCTGCTGAAGGCTCCCAAGTTCGACCTGGGTGCCCTGATGGCCCTCCACGGCGAGTCTGGCACTGACGACCAGGGCCAGAAGGTTGAGCGGGAGTTCAAGGAGCGTGTTTTGGAGGAGGTCTGAAAAATGGGCTATTTGTAGAGAGATGAAGGCGCAGGGAGCCCTGCGAGTGCTAGATTCGCGCCTGGCCGTTTTCCCAGTCATTTTACATGGAGTAACAACCCATAGGCGGGTAGGGAGGTTAGGTAATGTCCCTATGATATATTAAAAGACACTCGGATTGCTTCTACTTTATATGTGTGTTTATTTGGCCCTTGAACCACGCGATTTAAAATACTGTGAAGATGGACAGTAGTGACGAACAATCGCAGTGCAATGACGCGTCGGGGCGCGAGCCATTTGGTTAAAGACATTGATTTCGTAGCAAAAAATATACTATGCAAAATATTTATGTGTGCCACGTGCCATGGAGAACCATTTTCCCTTGATTCATTCTGCAAACACAAGCAAATCTTGGGATTCCAAGTTATCTGCGTTCAAGTATCTCTTCCCCGGTGGATGTCACCACACAGAAAGATCTCGTTTGTACTAACCTAGCGACAAGAGATCGCAGCGCCAAAACCCTTGTGCAAAGCCAGAGCCAGCCGCGCAAATGAAGACACAGCTTCACAATCACTATGTATTTAAAACGCGAATTGATATACTGAAAATTCGTTTGTATTTGAAATCTAGATTCTAGACACACGGAGAAAGCAATCCGGGTGTCATTACAGTTTTGGCATTGATCAATAAAAGGATAAAAACGGTGGCTTGTTGGCCTTATTGGAAGGACCAATATACCCACGGAAAAGTAGGGTATAGAGGTGAGTAAGTGGCCTGTTTCAATCTTCCTTGAGCAAAAATAGAAATACACCACAGAGCAGTGACGATGTATCTCGGAGTGAGCTAAGGGTAGCGGTATCAAAACCGCAAAGGGAGTGCATTTGAAAGACATCACACGGAGCAAAAATATCATGGAGTTGTACTGATTTCTTTTATTTATTTGCCGTCGCGAGTTGAGAATTTCTTCTCACCGCGACGTTTGGTCTGAACCAGCCAATTTACTCCTCAGGAACTACATCACAGGTTAGCAGCTGTCAAAATATTGGGGCTCGTAGAAAAGATGCATACTCTCAATCTCGCCGTTATCGATGGCCTCGATAACGGACTGAGGGGGCTTGCCGTCAACCTGGCAGCCGACAGAGTAAGCAGTTCCCAGAATCTCCTTAACACCACCCTTAAGGTCCTTGGCGAAAGACTTGTAGCGCATGGTGCGGGCGATCTCGATGACCTCGTCAATGGCGATAGACTTGTTGTGCTTGATGTTCTTCTCCTTCTTGCGGTCACGCGGGGGCTCCTTGAGGGCCTTGATGATGAGAGAAGAGGCAGTGGGAACAACAGAGACAGCAGCCTGACGGTTCTGGATGGTCAACTTGACGGTGACACGGAGACCTTTCTGTCCATGGTATCAGTACAAAAAAAATCCTTGTGCTTCTCTAGAATAGCAATTGTACGCACCCAGTCACCGGTAGCCTTGGCGATATCTTCACCGACCTTCTTGGGGGAGAGACCAAGAGGACCGATCTTAGGGGCAAGGGCCGAAGAGGCACCAACCTCACCACCGGTGGCACGGAGGTGGCTATAGATTGAAAGTTAGATCAGCATTGTTCTGCTCGCGAAATTGGGCGGCGTCGAGTAAACTAACATGACCTTCACCTCATTGGGATCGAACTTGGGAGCTGCCTAAGAATTAATAGCCGCAATTAAAATATTCTTGCGCTCGGAAACTCACGCATGATGGCGATTGATGATCTGGCAGAGGCTCGTGGTTTGCGTGCCGAGAGGAGTTAATGAGAGGGTTGGTTAGTTAAAAAGAGTGATACTGGAAAAAATGAGAAATTGTAGATAAGATGTGTGCCCCATATGGGTGCCCTAATCAAGGCCCACCCCGCCGAAAAGGAGCCTTGCCTGTCTGGGCAGCCTTGATGCATGGGCGGGTAATTGACATGATTACGTCAGCAACATCGCAAAGCTGCACCAGCAAAGAACTTGAGTCTGGCAATGGAGAGCTGAAGTTACGAATGTTGCCAGCTCACAGATATTGTGACTACGAAGGGGTTGAAGTTAAAAAAGAAAAAAAACCCTGAATTATCTAACCAAATGTCCTATAGTTGCACGAGGTATCAATTATGGAAAACAACAGTGCTGAAACATTGTAGTCGGTAAGCCATGAGGATGTATACAAAATTGTAGAATTGGCTCTAATAGACGGGTAACGAAGCTGACTAAGTGCATGGCCTTTGCTCAGCTGACCAGATGCCTACTTGGAAAAAAAGCAACAGGGGCCGCAGATGGGCTCTGCATTGCTGCTGCACGAGTAATAAACGCTTATCCTCCGCAGCTCCATCAGCTAAGACGTAGGTGTGACCAGCGCTTCTGCTTGAAGCCAATACCTAGGTAGCTAATCATCATAACCACGATATGCAATAAGATGTTGGCGGCGGTCCCCGATTATCCATGTAGTAGGAATTCTGGGCCCCTCTTTATCTAAGCTTCTTTATCGCCAAAAGCCCGACTGGATGGGCTGCTAACTTATCTACCTGCTGGGTAGCTTCGTGCCGCTGCAACCAACCTTAATATTTAATATTTTTTGGAAGCAACCGCCTCTGCGTACCATGCCAGCGCTCAATCCAATGGCTGAAAAACCGACAACAGCTTCTGCACCCACGCAGTGCGTCGGCCCGACATTCAAGGGCGTCGACGAGAAGCCCAGTGCCACTGTATCTGCTGTGGTGCCGTTCGATAACGTCTATGTCCTGCCGCAAACACCCCAGTTGATTGCCCTTCTGTCGTAGGTCTTGGGCTCTCTTCCGTGTAGCCTTGACATGCCGCCCGTTACTAAGCACTTCACGCAGCATGATAAGAAATAAGGACACCGAGCGAGCAGATTTCATCTTTTATTCGAACAGAATTATCCGGTTGCTAGTAGAAGAAGGCCTGAATCACCTGCCTGTCATTGAGCGAAGCATCACTACCCCAGTTGGCCGCACTTACAATGGTCTAATGTTCCAGGGCAAGATATGCGGTGTCTCGATTATGCGAGCTGGAGAAGCAATGGAGCAGGGACTACGAGACTGCTGTCGTTCTGTAAGAATTGGCAAGATATTGATTCAGCGGGACGAAGACACATCGCAGCCCAAACTTTTCTATGACAAGCTCCCTGAAGATATTGCGAACCGATGGGTGCTTCTACTAGACCCCATGTTTGCAACAGGTAAACGACTCTTTATTGACTAGACCCTCGTCCTATCGATTGATGTAGCGATCTGCGCCGATAACTAACAACGCAAAGGAGGTTCCGCTACAATGGCCGTCGAAGTCCTCAAGGGCCGAGGGGTGCCCGAAGAGCGTATTTTGTTCCTCAATCTGATTGCCAGCCCAGAGGGAATCACAACCTTTGCCGCGAAATTCCCCCAACTCAAGGTTGTGACGGCATTCATTGACGAGGTAGGTGCTGTCATCGATCGCTGGTTCACTTGGTCCATACTAACAGAGTCTGTCTGTAGGGTTTGGATGAGAAGAAGTATTATAATGATGACCGACTCCACGATGCATTGGCTGACCCTGCTGCAGTTATATTGTGCCTGGTCTTGGAGACTTTGGCGACCGATTCTATACGATTTGAAGAACGATTTGGATATAGCTTTTCTTTTTTTTTCTCGATAAGACCCTGGTATTTAGTATGCATCAATATCCCCAATTCTGTAACGCCCTAGCCTGTCCCTGTAGAAATGCACAGTGTGGCACTCAGTAATCGTCGTGATCGATCTCTTCGTGCTCGTCAATAGTATTTTTGTTGTCCGTAAGCCTTCGAGCACCATACCCTCTGCCGGCGCTCCCAATTCCGCCATCTGCCTTTGAGACTGCCTCTGTTCACGAAAGCACGAAAGAAAAAAATATTAGCCTTGAACTATAGTTTCGTCTTCCAGGACCAGTAACATACCAGCAGCATCAACCCATTCTCCGTACACATCAACGGCGGCCGATAGGTCTAGAGGTGACGATTTAGCGACAAAATCGCAGGCATGCAGACGGTAAGAAAGACGAACAGTTGACGGCGCATTGGAATTTTTGCCCGCAGATGCGGCAGTCTAGCTGGCCGACACCAGCTTTCCTGTCGAGCTTGACAGTTACTGACTTCTCGTGGTTGCAGAAGAGGCAGGTGAAGGTCGTTGGTAAGGGATCAGCCTGCGGCCCAGTCAGTTCCGGAAGACCGCACGCAGCAGAATCTTAGTATTTACCCTCTTGGGCCCCATAGGCTTTCTTGACGAGGATTTGCGCTTTCCCATGGTGCCGGGTGTGATGGAGAGGAGTATTCAGCAAGGTGCAAAAGACAGTATCTCGTGCCTTAGGTAACTGAAAGTCGCATCGCGTTTGCTACGTGTGAGACATCCCTAACGGCACAGTCTCTTATCTTATCGGCGCTGATTATGAACGAGGTATGTACATACTCTGCATGCGCTAACTTAGCGCCAACGGCCTATCGCTGTAACCGCACACTAGGCTTGCCGGGGCAGTGCTCTATCGGGGCGTCCGCCGTCCAAACGGGGCTGGGTCCGCGCTTCGGCGCCTACCGACAGCCAGTGCTGGGCTGCCAGCAGTGACCCCGCATTCCGCTATCTGCCATGTCCGATCTAAAGTTCCGTCCACCGCCGTGGAGGTATCGGCAACATGCTCGTCGGATAAGGTCGCAGTCGTTGCGGGTGACGTCGGTACTTATCGCGACGTTGGGCACTATCACCGCTGACCGTCAACTGACTGCCTGTTTCGCCTGATTACGTACGATTAGGTGCTGCTGCTAGCTCTTGTATAGAATGTCGCCCTGCCCAACCTGATTACTCTTCTCTCTTGTCAGACGTGTTGAAGCATCTTTGTATTCCATCGCCGGCTTTCCGTAAACCATTGCTCTTCTTCCATCTTCACGTAACCCGCGCTCTGTCCTCTTTCAGGAAATCGTCGTATCGAAACACCCCTCCTCTTCAGACTGACTATCCCAATTTGGCAGATCTCAAGCCCCTCATGGCTGCAGATGGACAGCAAGATGGTGTCCTGGACGCGCTCCGGGACATCCAGCAAACCCAGCAACAGCTGCTAAGCTCTCTGGAGTCCCTGAACGGTAAAATTGGCTCCTCTGCTATCTCAACGGAAGCTCTATCAGCGGCGTCCCTGCTTCCCGTGGATAACAAGGATGCTAAGCCAAAGGACGCTGAGGTTGCTGGAGATCTGGCGCCCATCCAGTCATCGTTTGAGAATGGAACGGCACAGCCCAGTTCGGCCTTGTCTCCAGCCAGCCGCTCAGGCTTTACTTCGCGAATTGTGCTCACGTGTGTGCTGCCTATCCTTGATCGTTGCCAATCGTGTGAGAAATTTGTGTCTCATTCAATGTGATAAACCACAGGACGTATCCCAAGCAGCTTGGCATTGACCCCATTCCCCTGGATTGGGGTAACTCTGATCCATTACAGCGAGGCCCAGTAGTTGTTTCGAGAGCTGCATCTACCATTCGTCGCAGAAATGGTATGTTGTTCCCTGTGTTGCCGTGTATATGATGGGTCTTGATCTAACTTATAGTGATATCTGTTTAGCTGTTGGAGGTGAGTAATACTTCGTCTCGTGTGTAAATTATATTGAACTGACTTTCATTTAGCTCAGTAAGTCATGAAAGAACAAATTCACAGAAGCTAGTACACAATGTACTGACCCATCTTTAGCGGTGGCTCATACTCGATCTACTATGCGCTGGCTGTTGCTAGCAAGGAACTCAACGTCGATCACAGGTTCGTCTTCTATAGAGCCATACCAGTCAAGAAATTTGATAACACCTTTGTTCTTATGCTGACCTCGGATACCTCAGACCCGATTTCACTAATGCCGAGCCTGCTGCTAATATTGGGCCGTTCCCTCAATGGGGTGATAAGAAGAAGATCGTTGCCATGGATCCTTGGGGTCACTTGGTTCCATGGACCTTCAAAGACATCATTGAAAAGCAAAACAGTATGGGCATCCCACGTTATAGCAATTCTCACTTGCTCATTTGACAAACAGTCGATATGCGACCAACAATTGCTATTACAAAGGCTCATATGAAGGTACGAATTGCTCTATGTTTTCATGATTCCCTACTTCTTTATGCTAACCATGAAATAAATAGCTTCCCGAACTTGAAGAGAGTGTGAAGAGTGGTAGACTGTACATCTTGCCATCAATATAGCACAAGTATCCTAGCTAACGCAATTCACAGGGTTCCTGATGGAAAAGTGTGCTTGAACGAGCTTGGAGAGTTGGCTGTCACCAAATTTGCCGTAGAGCCGGTATGAATGCACTCTTCGGAGGTTACAATGCGGTACTAACGGTGATCATTTTAGGTTTGGTATCTTCCTGGTGTAGCCGAGAGATTTGGAATCGGTAAGTAGCTTGGAATTTTTGAGAGCATGTGAGCCAACTAGTCATAGATGAGGCTACCTTACGCCGCTCTCTGTTTGAGCACACGGGAGGAAGCTACCCAGAGGTAAGTGATTGCCCACTCTCGTGGCTGCGATGGCGCATATTCACCAGCTGCAGTTGATAACCCGTGGAGACATCAAAGTCTTCCTCCCACCCATCGGTAAGTGGAATGAATCATTGAACCATCGATTATTACTGCTCAAAGGGGAAGAGAAGAAAAGCAATAACAAGGCTAACAGTTTTGTGCAGGCGGGTTGACTGTATACTGCTTCGGCGATCCTGAGAAAATGTCGGATGAAAACGCTCGGTTATCACTGAGAATACACGATGAGGTATATAGGGCTTCATAAGCAAATGGCAGTGAAAAATGCTAATTGGTCATAGTGCAACGGAAGCGACGTTTTTGGCTCTGATATTTGCACATGCAGGCCGTACCTGATCTTTGGCATTGAAGAGGCTGTCAAAGAGGCTCAGAATGGTGGCAGTGGTGTGGTTATATACTTTAGAAAAGAAGGCCGCGCTCTTGGAGAAGTGACAAAGGTATGCCGCTCACGCCCGATCATCCAAATCATCCAATACAAATAAGCTTGCTAACACTCTTGTCATAGTACTGTATGGCTACCTGTCTCATATTATATCTCCTTCCCCCACCTCCAATCTACAACTTAAAGGATACAGCTAACAAGAAGACTAGTGGTATACAACGCACGCAAGCGTGGTGAGGATCGAGCCTCGGACTATTTCATGAGGACAGAGAATATTGCCGGTGTGAAAGACATGCGCTTCCAGGCTTTGATGCCAGATATCCTTCACTGGCTGGGCATTAAGAAGATTGATCGCATGTTGAGCATGAGCAAGTAAGTCATTGCGAGCAGAGGTTTATATGTTCCTACTTTATTTTACACAGATACTGATCTGGGCAACAGCATGAAACACGACGCTATTGTTGGTCAAGGGTAAGTCGATATCTATACTTACCTATGTATCGTAACTTATTTTTCGATTATCATAGAATCCCCATCCACGAGAGAGTGGAACTGCCAGACGAGCTCATCCCGGCCGACTCAAGAGTTGAAATCGACGCCAAGATTACCGCTGGTAAGTCATCCGAGCTGATACAATCGTAATGAATAGACACTAACATATCCAGGCTATTTCACGGCTGGTAAACGGTTGACGGCTGAAGAATTGCAATCTGTACAAGGCAGACTCTGGGAAGAGTAAGTTTCAAGGCCCCGTTCTATCGGCTTTAGAGACATCTACTAACGCATGTATCTCAGTATCGATCACTAAGAAACGGCTGCTACAAACTGTGGAATGAGATGCGTAATTCCGTTTGTATCCTTGTGCAGTTGGATTTAGAACCAGTATCCTTTACATCCCATGACTTTGCCACCAGTGATCTTGATATATGTAGCCTACACTCAGGTATTCAGAAAGATGCACCGATTTATTACTAGTGATGAAACAGAATGACATAGTAGTGTTATCCGTGTTTGTCTGTCTGTATGATTTGTAGTCCTATCTGTACCTATCCAGTGCTCTTGTGTATACAAAGCAGCAACATGATTAAAATTCTACTAGTAACAGCATTATCATCCCATACCTTGACTGATATTATGGCAAGGACAAAATTTATCGTCTGTGAGAAAAGCATTCTCAGCTCTAAGATATACCGTCTTACTAACGACCCTCTCCTTGGCTCGAGATGAGTGGAGCTACATCAAGAGACAATTGCTCTTTGCTGGGGGTTCTCCAGGGCTCTGAGACTTCTCAATCTCGCCAATCAGAAGCTCAAATGCCCTGCCAACATTCTGATTGTATCTTGCGCTCGCCTCTGTCCAGCCGCACTGGAATTTTTCGGAAAGCTTCTTGCCCTCTTCGGGACTGACTTGGCGCTGCTCTGGTCGAAGATCGCTCTTGTTACCTACGATGACGATGGGAACGGATTCGGTACCCTGTGTGTCAGTTTCAAGGCGTATGCGTCAGCGATGGTTCCGTTGGGCATGGATGGTCTCTGAGGGAAGAGATGAGCGGGGGGGGGCACCGACTAGATGATTGAGGATCTTCTCTCTGACGATCTGGACCATCTCAAACGATGGCAGGGACGATACTGAATAAACCAGCATGTAGCCATGGATGCCAATGAAGTGCTTCGAATTTAAGATGCTGTACTCATCCTGCGTCACACAAAAACCCGTAAGCGCTGGGTCGCGACAATCCGAATAGCGCGCCCGTGGAACCTGAACCTACCTGTCCGGCGGTGTCGACGATTTCCGTCGAGAAGTCCTGGCCCTTCCACTGTATGGTCTTGCTGAAGGTGTTTTCTATCGTCGGGTAGTAGCTCTCCACGAAATGACCGTCAACGAACTGCACAGCGAGCGATGATTTGCCTGGAACATCCCAAGTTAGCCATGACGCTGCAAGGGTGGCGAAGCGGGTACAGATGCGAATGGAAGCAACATGATGGGGCTTCGCTTTGCTGCTGTTTTGGACGTACCAACCGATCGACTGCCCACGATGGCAACCTTTCTTTGCTTCAGGGAAGGCATTGAAATTCTATAGGAGCGCTTGGGTGGAGAGGATGAAGCGATGATGAAAGTAGTGATGCTATCAGTAAGGCCTTACCCTTGATGGAGGGATGAAATGCCGGGCCAGAGGTGGGACGTTGGGGCGCTATCACATGGGAAAAAAAGCAGGCTAATGCAAGTACTAGTACGAATAAAGCGAACTAACCCAACGCAGAGTTATCGCGACTAATACTGTAAGACGTGCGTATAAAGTGCCTACCCCGTGCATCATTTAGAGGAAATTTGAGCTGGATTTCAGATGAACATGAATTATCACAAGACAGTAAGGTTAAAAATAGAAGCATCTACCGGATTTGAATGCATACCTACCTAATTTAACTTCATTGATCTAAGGGGGGGCTTAAATGCTGCAATAAGTTACACACTTCAGTAGGTAATGTGAAAGTATTGGTATCATTATTCGATTTCTCCAGTTTGTACTGTAGCTTATAGACAGGTATATACATGAGGTTACAGATAATCCACCTAAGAAGACCTCCTAGAGAGGCTTTGTACAAGGCTTTCCAGCTCTACTGTTTTGTGGTTAACAGTCTTATATATCGTTATGAAATGCTGAATAGCTGGAAGCAAGCCATTTGTGGCGGGTAGCTCTGGGTGACCCAGGTATGAAAAGCCCAGTACTATGGCGAGATAGCTGTATGCTATGCCGAGTTTTGACGTCTCGACGGAATCGTCCTATGATCCATGGGTTAACAATTATACAAGGGACTTTATGTTTTGGGGTTTTCTTCTTTTTTTAGCATACCTTTTCCATGACACGTTCGAGTTCGGACCATGTAGAAGCCAACTGATTGATTTCATCCACATCGATAGATGCGCGCGCATCGGACGAGTGTTCCAAAACATTAATCATGATCCCAAGTATGAGTAGAAGCTCATCATAAATGTTACTTTCAAAAGTTGAATTTTGAATAGCACTCTCAACACTCGAAAATCCCAGGATTACACAGCGGGTCAGGCTTGATAGCAACTGGCGGTCTTGAATTGCAGCTGCCCTTGTCTCATTATTAGTTGTATTGATGGCAAGCTTTAATAAGGTAGCATCTATACTGTTATGGGTTTTTGGCCATCCTTGCAGCATGCTTCGGAGGAATGTAGCAATCTCAGACATTTCTTGCTGAACTTCTGCAAAGGTTTCGTTTGCGGAGGTTATGGAGCTGGATTGTGCCTCGAGAATGCAGATGGTGAGCGCATAGTCGACACTATCGCGAGAGTCGACAGACGCAAAATGAGACCTCAATTGGGAGACGCTGCTAGCAGTATCATCCAATATAGCTTGGACCTCCTGTGGGCCTAATAGACCAACTAGCATGGACAGCAGTTGTAGGGCAATAGTTCGTGGAGAGAGTTGTAGAGGTTGGTAGCCATGCCATATTGACATTCCTAGCAGCGCCTTCTTCACATTGGCTAGTGAGATTCTGGTTGTTTTTGGCATATTTGAAGATTTCTGTAAAGCAATAGCGGTAATATCCTCTCCTATACTGAGAAGATTGCTCAACCAAACGCCAACCTTGTTTTCCGTTAACTGGTGAAGCATATGCGGCGCAGGGCCTGATGACAGGAAGATAACAAAGGCAGCAGCGAGAAGAAACCCGCTAATTGTGTCTTTATCTGTGCTGATTCCCTTGGCTATATTGTCTCGCGAGGCGTGGTCGCGAAATTGATTCATAAATTCTTTCTTTTGTAGCTTATCAGCCAGCTCGCACAAGGCATTTCTCCGCATGGTGGAAGCCAAAGATCCCGGCGCCCCAATTCTAGACAGCAGATCGTCTACTTCATCCGAAGATCGGTTATTGGCGCCGGCGCGTCGCAGCTCATGAACGCTCCTGATAGCGACCTTGGTCTTCAAGTCGTCGTCATCGTCGTCTTCTTCTTCAATGGTCGGAGAGGGTGGCTTTAAAGGTTCGTCGATATCGTCGATAGATGGAAAATCGGGGGGCTCAGTTGCATTCGACTCTTGTGAATTCTGAAGAAAGCTCCGTGATTGGCTATAGGTAAATTTGATCTTCCTCTTTTCCAGTGTAGTGGTATCGGAGGTGGTCCTGCGCAGCGGCGCATCCGTGCGAATGCTTGGACGCCCATCTGGAGCATTTTTATGCTCTGTTTTATTGAGATACTCAAATACAGGGACGCTTTGGCTTGGACTGGCGCTGGGATCATTGGGTTTTTCTGCTACAAGCGCATCGATTAAACGGCGTCGTCGCGTTGGTGGCGTTTCTGGAGATTTATTTGTAAACAGTACTTTTGCTTCTGTACCTTTGCCAAGCTCGATAGCAGCCGATCCCACAGCACTCGACCTTTTTGGGGTCACCGGTAGCGAGTCTGTGGATTTGGAATATACCGATCCTTTTTTAATAGCGCTCGATTGTGAATCTTTAATATCTGTTCCGTCTGAGGGTCGAATCTGCTCCTGGGCTGAGGCTGGCCTGGAAATCCGGCGCGCAGCTACGACATCTACCGCTGCCGTAGGGTGTCCTGTACCAAACGCAGACTTGTGGCTTCGTTTTCGTGTTGTATCTGTCTCACGCGCCTGTTGTTTACGAGCAGCATCGAGAGCTACATGCCTGGCACTGCTAAGCGTTTTCTGCGGTCGCGAAGAGTCGATGGTCTGCGGAAGAGATGTCTGGGATTGCTTTGGTCGATGAGTCGCTGAGGCTGCTGAAGAGCCTGTTTCTGTCGTCGAAACCTGGAGAAGCGAAGTGGTTGGACTTGGGCCAGGATGGCGTTTGCGAGAAGCTAGTTTTCCGTATGTAGAGACCTTTTTGCGCTGCGTCTCGGCAGTATTTCGTTGAGGCTCCATGCTAGATGATTGTTGCGAGGTCCTCAAGAGTCATAGAATAAACTGGGTGGAGAATTCGCACTTCTCACATATTGCGACTGCAGTGAGCTGATTGAGGGAATCGTGATGCGAGACGGCAGTGGTGATGCAGGTGCTTAAAAACAGCGTCCAATCAGGTGAGGTACATGACAGTTCTGGAACACCCTTGCCAACGAGGGGCAGCTGCTAAGAGGCTGCAGAGCGCATGGGGCGCTGATCCGCAAACAGAACTAGAGGGCCAAGTACTGGTAGCAGGTTTAGATTGAAGATTTACTACTAGAGTGCTAATATTGAGTGCGTAGAACATGTGCACCAAGATACCTATACAATTCTTTAATACATATCAGCATCGAGTAATAATTGGAGTAGATGTGATTCATCTGTTTAAAATTCCATCAACCTGCCTGATTCCAACGGGGAGTGAATGCAATGTGACATGGCAGGTGAAATCAGCTACGGGCGCATACCCTAAATCAGGAAGGAACTCAATATTTGAAGCCCCAACATATTGTTACTGAGACGGTAGATGGCGAAATAGCAAGAGCACTATCTCAGTGAGTTTGGATCTATGGGAAGAATGACTATACTTCTGTATTTGACAAACTCTGAGTAAATAGAAATAGAAATAGAAATAAAAATAGAAATAGAAATAGAAATATGTGGCCTATGAATCTTGAGTTTGGGTGTTCTCATATAGAAGTACTCTAATACTCAAAGGGTCTTCCATATAAATTTCGGTATCAACAGAGGGGTTTGCTATAGATAAACGAACTCACGCAAATCCACACGTTAATTGCACATAAGTTACTCCTTGACCATCTTAATTAGATCTACATAGAGAACCTTGTGTTTTAGCCATTTGGTATTTATCTACCCTAGAATACCTAAAACATGTCAAATCTCCATGCACTACTTGATAGCGAACAGGGCGCTGGCTTATTATCCATCTGCTGCTTGGCTTATTCTGTCCACCTCTACGCATGTACGCCATTGCCGCCCAGCGCTAAGGCCAGGGTCTTGCAAAAGCGCCAGACCCCACCTTGCACACCCCTCCATTTTTGTTTTGTGACTCGACAGATAGAGAGCTTCGCTTTGGTCTTTGACTCTGGTCTTTTTCTTTTTCTGACCCAAAATTGCGTCTTTTAATTTGGCTCTTAACGTTAAGACAAAGATAACCCGCAAATACAACTGCTGCAAAGGGTCTTCACCATGCTCGACGTAAACGACTTCATCACCGAGCGCGGGGGCAATCCCGAACTCATTCGCGAATCGCAACGTCGCCGTTTTGCCAATGTCGAGATTGTCGACGAGGTGATTGCTCTGTTTGAGGACCACCGCAAAAGTAATTTTAGATTCCAACATCCACAGCCAGTTTATCTCTGCTAATGCCGCTCGCTACAGCCCAGTACAGCGCCAGCCAGATCAAGGGCAAAATAAACGACGTCCAGAAGCAAATTGCGACTAAGAAGAAGGTAGACTATATCTATATGCCTAGTTCCGGCGGTGCTTTTGCTAACTGTTGTTGCAAAAGGCCAAAGAGAATGCGGATGACCTTCTCCAGGAAAAGATTGCGCTCCAGAAAGAAGAAAAGGCCCTTAGCGAGTCAGCGGCTGAGAAAGATGTGCTTCTGAAGGCCAAGGTCAGGTCCATTGGCAACCTTGTTCACAACTCTGTGCCCGTGAGCAAGAACGAGGTGCGATTTCCTTTTAGACATCCTCTTTCGCTTGACATTCTTCTAACCATTAATGTTAGGATGACAATGCAGTTCAGCGAACATGGGCCCCCGAGGGCGTTACCGTCGAGAAGCGACCGGTCCTGTCGCATCACGAGGTTCTACTTCGACTGGATGGATATGATGCTGACCGAGGCGTCAAGGTCGTTGGTCACCGTGGATATTTCCTGCGCCAATGGGGCGTGTTCCTCAATCAGGCCTTGGTGAACTACGGTCTTGAGTTCCTCACTCAGCGTGGATACTGCCCTCTTCAGGCCCCCCAATTCATGCTCAAGGATTACATGGCCAAAACAGCCCAACTTGATGATTTTGACGAGCAGTTGTACAAGGTCGTGGATGGAGACTCAAAGAATGACAAGTACCTCATTGCCACATCTGAGCAACCTATTTCCGCTTTCCACGCCGACGAGTGGCTGCAGCCTAAGGAGCTTCCTATCAAGTACGGCATGCCATCTACAGACATGAATTAGCTGTTTATTTGCTAACCATCGACCACAGATACGCTGGATACAGCACGTGCTACCGACGAGAAGCCGGATCTCATGGCCGAGATGCTTGGGGTATCTACCGTGTTCATCAGTTTGAAAAGGTAAACGCACCCACTCTATCCACTTGTGACGTAGCTAATCTATTCCAGATTGAACAATTTCTGCTTACCGACCCGGAGAAATCCTGGGAGGCATTTGACGACATGATCGCTGTGTCAGAAGAATTCTACAAGTCCCTCGGACTGCCATACCAGGTGGTCGCCATCGTTTCTGGCGCCCTCAACGATGCCGCTTCCAAGAAACTGGATTTGGAGGCCTGGTTCCCCTTCCAGGGAGAATACAAGGAACTCGTGTCATGCTCCAACTGCACTGACTACCAGTCTCGCGCCCTTGAGATCCGCTGCGGCACAAAGACACAGACGGATATCAAGAAGAAGTACGTCCACTGCCTCAATTCTACATTGTGCGCAACGACGCGAACTCTTTGCTGCGTTCTTGAAAACTACCAAACAGAAGATGTAAGTCGCTAAAGGAGTTACCGTTTGCTAGTCGATAGTAATTCTAACATGTTTTAGGGTCTGCGTGTGCCGGAAGTCCTCCGAAAGTATCTGCCTGGAGCCCCAGAGTTCATCCCATTCTCGAAAGAGCTGCCGAAAGAGACTTCGTCACAGAAGACACTTCCTCAGCGAAAAAAATAGATAGGCAAAGTAGAATGACGGGCGTGAGTTGAGATAAGATATAAAGGGTGGGAGCTATGTAGAAGAATCAAGAAATCATATTAGCTTGTCACATAGAGCCTTAAGCTGCATCGCACTAAAACTGGAATCTCCTTTGTTTTTGTCTTCTAACAGGGACTGATTAATTTTTGTTTTTGAAAGCACAAATCGTTCCGCATTAAAACTATTAGCAAAATACAAATTGCCCCTAATACCTGGTTACTATTATGAGATGAGATCTCTGAGTACGTAAAACACAAACACTAAGAAAAAAGAACATTCTTTTGGAGACGATCACCAATGAAACAAAACATATAGCGATGTCATTAATTTCAGTTACGCCAGTCCTCTCATCCTTATCCACTTTGCATCATCCATCCCGCGCGTTTTCCTCTAGTGTGTAGAAAGCTTCCATTTTCTAAATTCGGGCAGATGCTATCTCTTTAGCTCTGCTTGCACTCGGCGGCCTCTTGCTTGGGCTTTCCAGACTCGTCCTTTTGTCATTATTCGTTAGCCTCGCCACAGACGTTGAATGGAATAAGCGGAACTTACATCCTCATCAGACTCCTCGTCATCATCGTGATCCTCGCTCATATCGTCCTCATCATCGTCTTCGTCGTCGTAGTCACCGGCTTCTAAATCATCCTCTTCGAATTCTTCGTAGGCAAGAGCCTCGCCGGTGAACCAATCAACAGCACGTGGGATCAATTTCTCCTTGATATCCTCGCCAAGCTGGTAATCCAGCTCCAGACGCTCCTCGATGTCTGATGTAACATCGTCTTCGGGATCAGCATCGTCGGTAGGAGGCTTGGGAGGGGAGAAGAAGTTGAAAAAGGACTCCGTCGGCACCGACTTCTTAACGATACGGGTTTGCTTGGTGTCTACATCAGGTCAGCTTGCAATCAAAAATTTCGCTCAAATACAAGGGCAACTCACTCTTATTTCTCTGCTTCTTAGCCTCAACGCGGACTGTCAAGTCCTTGCCGGGGTACCAATCAATCTTGTGGCCCTCAGCATGGTCATAAATGAAGTCGCCACCGTAGCCGCTCTCGTTCTGGTAAAAGTACGTCTTAGTGATGATCTTGTCTGAGAAGAACTCATTCTCGGCAAACTCGAAAATGAGGCGGAAGCCCGGCTTGTCAAGGTACTCCATGCGGATATCGGTAAGATGCTTCAAGGCAGCTTCGTCCCGGTCGGTGATCATCTCCGCAAGGGTAACTTGGTTCTTCATGGCAGACAGCCAGAACTCGGGAATACCCTTGACGGCCTCAGCCAAGTCATCGGGTTGTGCGGCCTCCTCAGCAGGCTCGGCGGCATCTGCTTCTTCTTCGTTGTCCTCATCTCCCCTCTTCACTTCCTCATCCGTGGGCTCAACCTTGCCGTTGATGATTTCAGATCGCTTCTCGTACAGAGGAGTAAACTTGGCAAAGTACTTCTTCTCGAGCTGAAGAACCTCCTCTTGGAATTCAGACTCCAATTTGGCATGGTCCTTCTGAATGGCTCGCAGTCCTGAAACCCGACGACGGACAGGTGCGGGAAGAGACTCTATGTATCCAGATGACTGTCCAATGAGAGAGCCGAGTCGCCCTTGAATCATCTGCACGAGTTTGGGGTTTTGCGCCAGAAGAGAGGCGGCAGCTGCTCGTTCCATATCATCTATGTAACGGAGACAAGGTTAGATACGCATAATTTGCATCCCTTATCCAGATTGGACTTGCCTTCTTTGATGCTGGCCACGCCGGGCTGCTGGGCGCGGGAGGTGATGGGCGCGGTAGCAGCTGGCGTATTCTGCGGTGTACTGAAGGCGGGGTAGTTAGTATCGCTATATTCAATCAATAGAGAATTGTGAAGACATCTCATTACTCACGGCGCAGTATACTCAGAACGCTTGTTTCGAATAGGCTCAGCCATGATGCTTGTCGGGTGAGCAAAAAAGCATGCAAATACAAACTGAGGCCGTTGGGGATTGGGAGAATGTGAAAACGGAAAGATTTGGAGAGGAGGCGTTGGCGGTGGCTAAGAGTGGTGGGGCCTCAGGTTCGAGAAAATTTGGCTAGCGGAGCAGGCCTGAGGCGCGTCAACGGGCGCGAAACCCTCAACAATTTAGAGCCTGGAACTGAGTGCAGGTACTTTAGGCAGTACCAGACAGCGCTGTATGTATCAATGGATAGTAGATAAGATAAGAAGAAAAAGTTGCTGAATCCGCCACCACTGTGCTCCGGATCCGTGCTAGTATCTACCAAGGCCGCTCAAGTATGGAGAATATTGAAACAAAATTAGGAATTATTTCGTATAAGCTATTTGAATATGGGACAAATTAAGTTGTCAAGCACTTTGAGTTATTAATGGATATTAGCTACCTTCTTTTTTTTTTTTTTTTTTTTCCATCCCCCAAATCGTATTCATATTTCTATTGAAATTGCTTACATCTTTCACTAAGCCAGATGCAGAGCCATCGATCGATTAGTAAACGCTATGCCTGTTTCTAGAAGACGGCATCTAGGCCTTTAGTCTAACTAATCGCCATTAATAACTTAGTAGTTAACCAACAAGCAGCCCACGCTCTGACGCACTTGAGTTCTTATCGCGGCCCGCGCTTTTTCCTTCACCTCGCGATGCTTTGAGTGAGCCCTGGACATCTTCCCTCTTCGTATTGGCATAATCCCACCCCATACACCTGGCGCCAAAGAGCGCTGCCTTCCGTAGGTGATACTCGACCTTTTTTTGTCGCCGATATTTCGTCAAACTGGCCATGCTGTACGCCTCCGCAGTATGACTGCCAGATAAAGTCACCCAGCTCGCCATCATACTTTATTCCTCAGGAGTTTCGCTTGAGTCCCCGTCATGAACTGTAGCCTTGATAAAAAAAACTACTATGGATCACCGTGACTTTGCGTCGGCACCTTCGGCCGACTATTCGGCTGCTGTTCCTGCTCGTCCTCGACCTCCGTATTTGCGCCGTGATGGCAGCCAAAGTAGCTCTGGCATTTTCGACGATGTCGAGATGGCCCACGATGAGGCGAGTAGAAGGCTGAAAGAGCATGTACAGCAGTATTAAATAGCTAACGATTGACCTATGTAGCCTTACTCTGGTCCTATGGCGGAGAGCCTTCCGAGCAGCGTTTCAGCTTTTTCCCATCGACGAACTCGAGCCGATTCTACAACCAGCTTTCTTTATTACGAAGACGATGCAGCCAACAATGAAGCAGGTACGAGCTTGCAGCTTCAGCTATAGTGTATACTCTACTAAATTTAGTCCGAAGACATCACCGAATTTGCTGTATCGACTTTAGATGACGATGACGACGATCACTCGGCGGATGATGATTTCTTGGCTTACAACCACGACTACATGCTTCATCGATGCTCGTCGAGCCAATCGCGTACTTCTGTCCATGCCCACCTTCTTCGCAGGGATAGCAATGTCACGACAGCCAGCTCGCACCCATTTAATCGTACAAGCCAAAAGGTTTACGTCGAGAATGAAGATTTAACGATTGCTATCGCCGGATTTCGCACGAGAACAATGGGCTACATAGCCTACATAGCCTTGTGCATCTTAACCGGAGGACTTGCCTATCTCCTGTTCAGGTGGCTTCCCAGACTGTACATCTCTCTTCTTGGGCAGGCCTGTCCCCTGCGAGACTGTAACTGGGTTGTAATAGAGAATCAATGGGGAGAGATGGAAATCTCACAAGTGCAGGTCCAAGACTATGGCCAGCCGCTTTCTTCAGTCTTTGGGCTTCCAGAGAAGTCGCTTTCTTACGGTCTGGATGATGAAAACGATCCTGTCGTCGATAATCTGCGATCTCTCAACTACCGTTATGTCCGATTTTGCTACCATTCTCTCAAGGATAAATTCGTTTTACTGAGTGGCTGGAAAGATCCGAGCTGGACTGATATGCAAGTTGTACGAACTGGTCTGGATAGTGACGAGAAATCGACCCGCGAAATCATATTTGGAAGCAATCTGATTGACATTCAACAAAAATCCGTGGGCCAGTTGCTTGTTGACGAGGTAATTGCCAAATGCTTTCGATTTCATATTCTGCTCGTACCTCTAAAACATGAAGCTTCATTGACTTGTCTTACGATATCATCAACTCACAAATTTCTTAGGTGCTGCATCCCTTCTACATATTCCAAATTGCAAGCATTATTCTATGGTCGCTTGATTCTTATTATTATTATGCCATTTGCATTTTCCTCATATCATTCGGAAGCATAACAACAACACTCATTGAAACTCGAGCAGTAAGTGCTATTTATATAATTCACTAATGGTAACATATACGTCTAACCCTTTGAAGACAATGAAACGACTGCGTGAAATTTCTCGCTTTGAGTGCGACGTCCGAGTTTTGCGGAATGGATTTTGTAAGTGATGTGAGTATCATCAAGAGACGATCCATTACTGACTATTAAGGGACATATATGTCGTCTGGGGAACTCATTCCTGGAGACGTTTATGAGCTGAGCGATCCCAATTTGACCCAGCTTCCTAGCGATAGCTTATTACTCACTGGAGATTGCATCGTAAACGAGAGTATGCTTACAGGTGTGTTCATGATGACAATTTCTTCTCCTTGTAAACTCACTAATGTGCCGCATAGGGGAATCCGTCCCTGTTTCCAAGATTCCAGCAACCGATACAACGCTGGCAAACCTAGACCTCACCGCATCTTCCGTTTCTCCTGAAATTGCCCGCCATTTCCTGTTCTGTGGAACAAAAATAATTCGCGCGAGGCGCCCTCAAGAGGATTTGGGTGGCGATGCCGTTGCCCTGGCGCTCGTTGTCCGGATCGGATTCAATACTACTAAAGGCTCTCTTGTGCGGTCCATGCTATTTCCCAAGCCGTCAGGATTCAAGTTCTACCGCGATTCATTCAGGTATATCAGCGTCATGGCTATTGTTGCTCTGCTCGGATTTGTTGCCTCGTTTATCAATTTCATTCGACTACAGCTAGAGTGGCACTTGATTATTGTTCGTGCTCTTGATCTCATAACCATTGTCGTGCCACCGGCTCTCCCCGCGACTCTTACAATCGGCACTAATTTTGCACTCGCCCGCCTGAAGAAAACCAAGATATTCTGCATTAGCCCGCAGAGGGTAAATGTCGGCGGAAAACTTGATATTATGTGCTTCGACAAGACGGGTACACTCACAGAAGATGGCCTGGATGTCCTTGGAGTTCGAGTTGTTTCAAACGACACTCATACATTCAGCGATGTAATATCAGAACCCCAGCTGTTTGAGCAAAGGGAGGCGAGCAATTCTTTTCAGAATATCTTACAGGCTGCTCTCTACACTATGGCAACCTGTCACTCACTTCGCTCCGTTGACGGCGAGCTTGTTGGTGACCCGCTAGATCTCAAAATGTTCGAGTTTACTGAGTGGTCCTTCGAAGAGGGAAGGCACAACGTTGTGGAAGGCGAGGAAGAAGAATACGGGAGTCTTTCTCCTTCAATCGCCTCTCCCCCTGATGTAAGTTTTGGGAATAGCTTTTAACACTGCCAGCTAACGAAAACATGTAGAAATCTATTCAACTTGGTGTTCTCAAGTCGTTCGAATTTGTGTCGCAACTTCGAAGGTCCAGTGTTATCGTCAGACACTTTGGGAGAAAAGATGGCGATATATTTGTCAAGGGTGCACCAGAAGTAATGCGTGAAATTTGCCGCCCAAGCAGCAGTGAGTAGCCGTTTCTGTTGCGCACAATAAAAGCAACGACTAATGAGTGACTTCTGTTAGTTCCCAAGGACTATGATGAACTTCTTTCGCATTACACTCATAAGGGCTACCGTGTTATCGGCTGCGCCACGCGACATCTCAACCGACTGAGCTGGGTCAGGGCACAAAAAATGACTCGCACTGAAGTTGAGCGAGATCTGGATTTTCTTGGCTTTATCATCTTTGAGAACAAGCTGAAGCCCAGCACTGCGGGTGTTTTGAAGGAACTCAAAGACTCTAATATTGCTACTGTAATGGTAACAGGCGACAATATCCTAACGGCCATCAGTGTTGCTCGAGAATGTGGTCTTCTTGATCGTCATGCTCATTGTTTTGTGCCTCGATTCCTTCATGGTTAGCACTTACGAGCATTTGGTCCCCATTCTCTTTTCCTTGTTTTACTGATTTGATTTAGGGGACTCCCAGGATCCTACAGCAGAGCTGCAGTGGGAGAGCATTGACAATAGTATTTACTGTCTTGACAAGACAACTCTAGTAGTAAGCATACGCACACTTTCGTTGGATCATTTGTTTGTCTGTGTTAATGTATTTCATCAATAGCCGCTCCCAGCGCCACCGGAAGGCGACATTTCTCTGCCTTACGACATCTCCAACATGCAGAACTATTCCTTGGCCGTAAGTGGCGAGGTATTCCGATGGATAGTTGATTATGCCCCAGCCGAGATGCTGTCAAAGGTAAGTTAGTTGGCACCGGTTGAAAAACGAGTCTAACAACTTTCAAGATGCTCGTGAAGGGCAAGGTTTTTGCGAGAATGTCACCAGATGAAAAGCATGAGTTGGTAGAAAAGCTGCAGAGCATAGACTACTCTTGTGGTTTCTGTGGCGATGGCGCGAATGATTGCGGTGCTTTGAAAGCTGCCGATGTGGGCATTTCACTGTCAGAGGCCGAGGCTTCGGTGGCTGCCCCATTTACATCGCAGGTCTTTGACATTCGGTGTGTTCTAGAGGTTATCAGGTTTGTATAAGTCATGGCTGGATTGCTGTTCTTTGTGTTAATGTTTTCTTAGGGAGGGCCGTGCAGCTCTAGTAACAAGCTTCAGCTGTTTCAAATACATGAGCCTATACTCAGCAATACAGTTCACCTCTGTCAGCTTCCTATACTCCAAGGGTTCGAATTTGGGAGACTTCCAATTCCTGTTCATTGACCTTCTCCTTATCCTCCCCATCGCAGTCTTTATGGGCTGGGCTGGACCTGCAGAGAAGCTTTGCAGGAAGCGGCCAACAGCAGATCTCGTTTCGCGCAAAGTCCTCGTGCCTCTACTTGGCTTGATGGGCATCAGTATAGTGATTCAAGCTATAGCATACGTTACTGTTAGGGAGCAGCCTTGGTACCTTCCGCCAGAACTGAGCCACGACGAATCTAGTATTAAGAGTTCCGATAACACGGCATTGTTCTTGGTTTCATGCTTTGAATATATATTCTCAGGAGTTATCCTGAACGCAGGGCCTCCTTTTAGACACTCTCTGTGGGAAAATTGTGAGTTATATTTCTGTTTTTTTCTTGTCACCTTTTTCATTTAAAGCGGGGGAGGGGGGGTTATTTTATAGCAAGTCTAACTTTCTCAGGGCCATTCATCACGACCATCCTACTGAGTTTAGCAGTGACTGGATACATGATTGCGAGCCCAGCGTTCTGGCTATATGATCTGATGCAATTGAGCCAAATGAGCTGGGACTACAAGTCATTCTTAGTCCTATTAGGGCTTGGATATTTTGCTCTGGCCTGGACATACGACAAATTCTTATCGATACGACTTGCGAGATTCTTAGGCGCAGCTAATGAATTGTGTACGGGGCGAGCGAAGACAAGAAAGCAGTATAAGCTGATACAAGAAGCCATGAAGGTTGACACAATTTAGCTGTTGCACTGCGCATTGCTCGCGCGTTGATGTATTTAATAGAAAGCTATATATAGAATAGACAGGCTGCTCCTCAGCCAGCGAAGCTTCACCTCCGGGAATGATGACCATTCCATTTCTTCGACGGGGAAGAGTGTGCTGCCAAGATGGCATCTTGAAGATCGGCATTGCCAAGATGGGCATGGACATAAGTGCGGAGGCGAGCCCTTTATAGCCAGCTCCTGTCTGGTAATATCATCCCCGTAGAGCGGCCGCAGCCTTGGAGTAAGATGAGACATGTAACAAGACCAGGAATAATGTTTCGTTAATTCATATAGAACACTCCTCCAGATCATTCGGCGTGGTCCGTCTTCCACTGCTTAATCCAGGCTTCAATGCGGTCCATGTTGGACTCCATCTCTTCAGAGCTGTTGCTGGTGAGCTCAACGACAATTTCCTCGTCAAAAGACTCGCGCGCTTCCTGCAGCAGCACTTCCATGATTTCAGAATCAAGGTTTTCTTGAAGCTTGATCTCTGGATAATTTCTGTGACAGATTTTTGTTAGTTGATTCTTCTCTCTCTCTCTCTCTCTCTCTTTCATGTCTACATGTTTATATAAAACAGCTGAAGAGATTGGAGAGGGGTAAAGAAAAAATGTGAGATGAAGAAGGACTAAGAAATTTTTTGGTTATCTTACCTAGCCTTAAGACGATCATACAATGTCGTAGAGTCAACTCGCAGCACCACAACAAGGTCAATCCAGCTGCGTGGGAACAAATCACAAGCGTGCCAGTCAATTATACAGCCCCCTTCCTTAACATCATCCTCGATGACGTCCAGCAGCTACATTTTCACAATTTGGTTAGCGGCGAGGAAGAAGAGGTAGGAGAGGAGGATGAACAGCAACAGGGAGTTTTTTTTAAAGTGACGTGCTGTCGCCTTACCTTATCTTCGTCGACGATCCAGCTTTGATACTCGTCGTCCCAGCCTTCATGACATTCTTTATCCTTGACAATCTGATTTACAGAAACGTGCCGCAGACCTGTCCTCTCGGCAAGGATCTCGCTATGCGTGGTCTTGCCCACCCCGGGTGTACCGGTAATAATGATGTTTGGTGCTGAGCGCATTTTTCTGGATGTATAGATTTTAATAGAGGATGGATGCGGCTGGAAAGGAAATTATTAGTCTTAGAAGCGCGAATGAATGCTAGAGCGCGGCCAACTCCACCCAGAGCTCTCTACCCGCGCACCTTGTAAAAAGGCTTTTTTTTTTTTTTTTTTTTTTTTTTTTTGGTTTTAAACTGGATTCAATGCGTTCGTAATTATTTACATTTGATACTAGCGGACACCGCGTAATTGCCTAAATAGGGAGAACTAAATCCGCTCCGCTCTATACATAAAAAATGCCCAAATATAACTTGTTGTCACCACATGACAGAAACCCTTCTTTTTTTTTTCAACATTCGCTAGCCGCTCTCCCAATGCACAGATCAGATTCCCTGGCAGAAACTTTTCGTTGTATCGAGCCTTTTATCTAACATAGTGGACCACTTGTCGATACGCAATCTCTAGATGCCGCTTACTGTTCAGTCTCGGATTCCTCAACCTCAGCTAGTTGCTGGTGGCCGTCAAAGCCATCAATTTCGCCCGTTTCAAGTTTTTCTTGCTGTGCAATAGCCTGCGCCGAGACTATCTCTGCCAGTCGCTTCAGGCGAGGTGTTTGTAACCCTGGTTATGAGACAAGAAGTATTAGATCGCGTTTTCTCTACATGGCAATGCCATAATTAGGGACCGCTTCTTGACTTACAAGATGGTGTATATGTTTCGAGTGCTGTGATGACACGAGGCTCTGCAATCTCGTATGGGCCGCTATCTTCCATATCAACTGCCTGTAGAAGCAAGACGTCACTCTTCTCAGTAACTCGAGATGCCACAGCTTTCATAATCTCTCCATTGATGGGTTGCTCGTAGTCAGCAACAAGGTACTGATTCAGGAGCTTTTGGATCTGGTTTGGTGAAAGCCTAGTTTCGCGCCTGTTAGTGTCGTGATGGGGTTATATAGATTGATTTAAAACTCACATCCAGCAAATGTCTTGGATGATTTCGATATCGTTTAGTGTCGCCTTCTTCAGCTGGAGCAGTTTGGTCGCTTGCTAAAATGGAGTTTCCCAGAGTTAGCCTCTTTGTTTTTTTTTTCCAAAAAAAAAATTCTTTCATCGCTGCCAGTGGCAAATTCTCCCTTACCATCAAGTGCTCGAGCTGCAGCGTGCCTTCCGGCATGTCATGGCTCTTACACCATTCCTCAATGCGAGTTATGTTATAGTTGATCTGGAGTCCACGTTTCCAGGAGAGGAAGTTGCGGCGCATAAGTAAGTCGTTGAAAGCGGTTACACCAACAAGGTGGAGCAACTCCGTGATGGTTTGTGTGATGATGGAATCTTCCAAGTAATAGGCCTTCATAGCCCGGAAAACGCTATTCAGAAGGCTGAGAAGGTTATCCATGCTGTATGCGGGTGCAGAATTAGACTGTAGCAGTTTGCCAAGGAATCGGTTACTTTCATTGGTAATGAAACCTGGTAAGGATTGGGATTCGATAATTGCGGGAATAATCATCTTTTGTAGCTTCTTCTTCAAAACTTTCATCCAGGTGTGGTAGATGTTGAACTCGAGACTTTCAAGGTCGTGCTTGACAATCTCCAGCAGGCGATCGTACTCGTAGTTATCTGTCTTTTGTGTCTGATACCAGTCTTCGGCCAAAAAGACAAAGGAGAGCATCTCGTGGACGTTGGAAAGCCAGAACGCGCCAGGGTTAATGGCCTCATCGCCATCGTGCTGCATCACCTCCTGCTGGATTGATTGCATCACGTTGGCGAGGAAACGTTCTGACTCTTTGACGAATCCATTGTTCCACATTTCAGAAGTCACCAGGTTTATGAGATATGAGGGGAACAGCACCTCTTTATCAGAGGGAGGGGGGTTTGTGTTAGGTGACGGTATCTTCAAGTTGCGGATGAGGCCCATAGTAACCTCCTCATTGAGGCCGTCCTCATCGGCAAGGAGGCTTTCGAGTTCCATTTCGATATTGTCGACGCCAGGAAGGAGAGTGGATCCTGATAGATGGTTTTGACGGCTGAGAGAGCTTGTAACAGCCATGGAGACCGGCCTGGGGTTGTAAGTCCCGCTCAAGCGATCTAGCTCGCGAGGCTCCGCGCCGGCGCTTCGGCGCTTCGGTTTCTTAGATGAGACGAGATTGATAAGTCCGCTGGTCGCTGCTGACGTAGTACTAACACCATTAGTGATATCACCATTGAGTGATCCGTTGCGCTTCGCCAACTCCAACGCATCCCGAAGCGCCTCCAGTTCCTGTCGAAGGCTCATGTTGTCTCTCTCTCGCTCCAAGTTGGTCTCTTTGGTTGTCTCTAGCTCAGAACTGGTTAGGCGAAGTGATTCCCTGAGCTCGCGTTCTTCTTCCTGCATACGCTTGATGTTCATGGTCGACTCGTCAAATGCTTGCTGAAGCTTCTTCATTTCGTCTTCCATGGCTTGGAGGCGTGCGACCGCAATACCGGCTTGGTTAGCCTCCGTCTGTAACTCCTTGGTTCGCGCCTCGAGCGCATTGTGGCGATTCTTCCATGATTTGAGCTGGCCCTCGTAGCTTTCCACCTGCGACACTAAATTCTTGTTCTTCTCCTTCATCGATCCTAGGTTCTGGGTCAATTCGACAACCTTGTTCTCCAGCTTATACGAGATCTGCTTCAAGTCGCGAGCTTCTTCTCGCATGTGCTTATATTCTTTGCGAGCGCTCCTGCCACGCCAGAGGCTTTGAATCAAAATCACCTTCTTGCGATACTGTCTCCAGGTGCGGACTTGTGTACGAGATCTCCATACTCTCTGGATAATGAGTGCAGCATTTCCTACCCTGGTCTCCATGATATTCTTCCTGCGAAGGTAACCTTTAGCGACTGACTCAAATAGGATGACATCGTTCCTAATTCGAAGGAATTCCTTGCGCTGCTTGTATCCGCGCCAAACACGCTGGATGGTTGTTGCCGCGCGAATGGTCCGTAGTTCTTGAATCTTTTTCCTCGCAATATACGCCCGGATAACCGACTGAGTTTGAACAATGGACTCTCGAGCTTCTAAGTAACGACGGCGATAATACTTTGCCCTCAGATTCTTCTGAATGAGAATGGCGCACTCATTCAGACGGCTAGTACGTAAGTTTTCCAGGAAAGCAAGCATACCAGCACGGAAGAAGATTTTGGTCAGGCCAAGCTGGTACTTGTCCATTCCCTTCTCAGTGCTGGTGCCCAGCGCTTTGGACAAAATAGCATCAGCCATTTGCCGGATTTCGGAGGTCAGTTGGCTCGAATGAACAAGCATATAATATCGCAGAGCAAACTCCTCATAAGTCCAACGAGTCGGGTATCCGGCACAGCTAATACGGACAGTCTCGAGAACACCACAAGCACGAAGCTGGCTGAGAACCATAGGTCCTTCAAACTGCCAAGCTTCTTTGGCTTCATTGGGCTTGATGCATCTGATGTAGTGCACGTCTGTGTTGTTAATAGTGTTCATCAGCTCTATCAAGGAGGATCGGAAAATTCCTCCCAGAGTTGGTTTCCGGTTTACGGCTACACCAATCTTCCTACCAGCAGCAGGTTTGACGGCATTCGATGATGCCGATGCCAAGTCCTTTTCTCGAACGGCTGATGCCGCATCCAATACTTGCTTCAGGAATGAGTTGCTGGTAGCGCGCAAGACTGCCATGTGCTCATCGGGCACAGTATCTCGGTTCTTCTCGATGAATCCCTCAGACTCATATGTGACATCAACAGCATAGTGGCATACGGTAAATGCCGACTTGCCGAATCTTGGCTTCTTGAAGAATGGCTGCTTTTTCTCAGTTGCAAAGTTGTGGTGTAGCTTGGTGACAAATTGGTCATCTGATCCCATTGGAAGGCGCGATTCTTCATCTAAAAGAGAGAGAATGCCCATCTTGCCTTCAATCAAGTCGATACAAGGCTGGTTATCTGAAAAGTCGATGAAGGTCCAGTCGATCTGCTCTCGTAGATATTCCTCTTGTTCGAGCTTAAATACGTGCTGGTTAAACTCTTGCTGAAGCTTTTCATTGGCATAGTTGATACAAAACTGCTCAAAGGAGTTCTTTGCAAAATGCTCAAAGCCGTAAATATCTAAGACACCAATAAATGAAACGACGCGGCTCAAGATCTCTTCCGTCGCAAGACTCAGATTGATGACCTCGACAAGCCAATCGAACAAGCTCGAGTATATAAACTTGGCAACTGAGTCACGCACAACGATGGCTTGTGCCTGGCTAAGATTAGATGTAATCTTTTCGCCTCGAGTTACGAGCTGCTTCTTAACAATCCACTTGGAAAACTCAGTGGCATCAACTCCCAGTATGCCACAGGCGAGTTCTAGCGATGGCTCGTTTGGAGCAAGGACACTGTCGTTTCGCGAAGCAGTGATCTTAACGTTGCCCAGGTGAAGCAAACCAGCCAAAAGTTTAAAAATATCGGACTGCTGTGCTTCGGACACGCCGATGGTGCTCAGAGACTTCTTAGTAGCATCAAATTCAGCTTTGTCATCCACACCATCAATAGTTGGGCAGTTGCCCTGGTTCAAATACTCAAACTGCTCGATGGGGAGGATATTCAGCGCCTCCCGCTCTTCGTCTGAGGCGCCTGCAACCAACTGGTAGAAGATGTGGTAGTTTCGCTCTTTGAGAGGCTGGAACACGAGACGTGATCGCTCCAACAGATATGTGCGGATCTTTGCGCCGATGATGTTTGTCTTGTCGTCAAACATGATCTCAAGGTATTTGCCGAATCGCGATGAGTTATCGTTACGGGTAGTCTTGGCGTTGCCGAATGCCTCCATAATGGGATTGGTTGCCAGAATCTGTTCCTCCGTCTCACTCATAGTCTCGGCTCCTCGCTTGGTGCGGGCACCAGGGTTATCTGGAGCCTCTCTCGTGGCGAAGTAACGCATAATGTACTTGGCGCTCACAGTCTTTCCAGCACCGGATTCGCCAGAGACAACAATGGTCTGGTTTTTGCCATCACGGATCATGTCCCTAAAATAGAGCCGGTCAGTATCGAGCATAGCTTGCAAGTTGTGGCGGCACCATACATGAAGGCCTCTTCAGCAATCGCAAACAAATGAGGGGCCTGCGTCGCGCGCTGCTTTCCAGCATAGACTTGCACCATGCCAGGGACATAGAGCGAGTCAACCCGAGCAAACGGGTTGGTTGCTATCAGGACGATACCACTGTAGGTATAGATCTCCTTTTGTAGGTAGCGCAATCGAATAGCCTGCAGCACTGCTCGTCCAGTCTTGTAAGCAAAGTTCCGTAGCAAGATATCAAGATGCGGGGAGCTACATACCGGCCGGCTCGTTAAGATGCGACAAGTTAGTAAGGTCATCACTCGCTTCCAGGATGGTTGGGTTCATCAGCGGCGGTAGTGAGGGATCGGAGCCGCCACTCTCCAAAGCCTCCGTTGAGACATCAATGGTCCGGGTCTATAATGTCGCCATTCAGTCAGTCAGGGCCATCGATGCGGGGAACTTGGTGGGCATGGCTCTATAGCCATGTAGACTGCGTGTATACCTCGCCATTGTCGAGCTGGAAAACTAATTTTGTTTTAGAGCCTTCTGCCGTCTTGCTGATGAGCTCGGAGGCCACCCAGCCCTCGGCGGCGTCAGGCTGCCACGCTCTCGTACCGACATCGTAGGTCGCTGCCATGGAGGAGCTGGTCAGGCGGGAAGCTAGAGCTGCAAAGAGTAAGACACAAAGAAGCGAATAAAAACTAGACGGCCTGACGATGAACGAGAGACATTCATGGGCAAGTCAGAGCCAGGTCTGGTGTAACGATGAAGAGATGTAGATGGGTAAAAATGAGTGCCTTCGCAGAAGTTGCGGCGGTGAGAGTCTTGTCCACTTCTCTTGAAGATTAGGGGATAACACCAGACTGGAGGCTGGACTTTTCGACAGGATGCTAGTAAGGGACCAGTGCCAGGCCAGCACGCGCATCCCGCCTCAGCACAGTGCCGCCACATGAGGGTCAGGGGGTGAACTGGTGCCTCGTCCCAGATGGGTAATGCCACCCACGGTTGGCTCTAAGAGCTTGAGCGGCGGCTGGCATGGGCTAGAGCGCAGGCTAAGGCTCATCAGATGCCAGCTGGAGAGCATTAAGTGGTGAAATCTACTGGCGAGAAGCTACCTAAGGTATCTGACCTACCTACTGTACTAGCTTAGTGTCGGCCGGTTTATGCCTCCAGTCTCATAGGGCACGGAGACCAAACTGTCCATCTGTCTTCTCGTTGCTGAGCCATACACTGTAGATACCTACATATTCTTCTCCTTTGCGGCGATGCCGCCGCCTGCGGATACAAATCGTAATATTTGCTGTTCACTGCCGGGTATTCAGGTATTAGAGAAGGGTGCAATTTACAAGGGGGGTTGCTCAGGCTTTTGATTAAGGTACTTCCAGACTCCATATATCCGCCAGGCACACCTGGGTATCTGCCTCCCCCTCACTGCCAGGGCCCTGCTAAAATGCCATCCATGGATCCCATTGTTAAAAGGGGATGCTATTCTAGTGGGCTAGGTCGCACCCCCACCCGCCACCAACTTAGCCCGGGGCCATTTTTCCTACTGTACGGAGTAGGCATCTTCAGATCTGATTGCAGCAGACAGACGCCTTTGCTTACCCACGCGATTGCACCGCCTGATCCCTGGGCGGGCAGCCCCTATGGACGCCAGTGTAAATTCACTCAGATTCCCCAACGCTGCGCTAGAGGGACCGCCCTCCGAGTCTCAGGCCTCAGTTCATCCTCGCAATGGAAAGCCGTCTAATCCTCGTCCGAGCCCAGGCACCGAATCCGACTTTATGAGAGCGTCTGCCGACACGGAGCCAGCCCAGAGAGATGAAGCAGAGGCGTCGGCCACTCATGTGCGTGCCTTAGCAGCCGTCGCCCAGCAGCAAAAGACTCGACGCCGCAGGGGATCTCTCCGAAAGGTGGCCCTTCTGGGAAGAGGTGCACAACGCGACAGGAGAGACAATCGGCCGTTGGCTATTGAAACAGATTCAATACCTGATGCATCAGTAGCCAAGTCTGCTCGCTTCGAACCCGGGTCTGACATTACTGTGCATAATGCTCTTGGCCTCAATATCCCTCCCATATCATCGCCGACAAACGAGTATACCTCGACACGTTTCAATTCTGATTTGGGCCGGAGCGAAAGACAGGCGGACGTCTACAGCTTGACAACAGATGAGGAGGATATAATCCAGCTACGACCTCACGCCTCTCCGTCACTGCGATCCAGTCTTCCTTTATCATCGGGATCTGAGTCCTACTACGCTGGACGGGATATAGCTGAACGCCAGAGGTCGCTGCAAAAGGCCAAATCTCCACTCTCCTATTCTGCCTCGTCGCTACCCCAGCCAGGTGCAAGCTGGGACTACGCCGAGACAGAGTGGTGGGGCTGGGTGGTCCTAATAGTGACTTGGTTTGTTTTTGTCATGGGAATGGGCTCTTGCTTCGATGTATGGAAGTGGGCATGGGACGTAGGCAAGACGCCGTATGCGCCACCGGAACTTGAAAACGACCCTACTCTGCCAATTGTGGGATACTACCCTGCGCTTATTATCTTGACGTGCGTTATGGCTTGGGTGTGGGTTGTAGTCGCTTGGGTAGGCATGAAATACTTTCGGCATGCAAAAATCAGCGGTGATTGACCCTATTAAGCGTATTGACACACGTCTTCTGCAATCTATTCTTTGTTCGGAATGCCCATGATGCGTTCAATAATCACGACGTATAATAATAAACATGTGTATCATTCATTTGGTATAAGTCGATTAACATAGCATTTCATGGTGTCCAGTAGGACGAGCCTAATGAGGTAATGACTCTGAATGAGTAAGCTTTGGAGAGAGGGGGAGAGAGGCACAGAGGGGGCAGATGTTATATGAAGCAAAAGGGAAAGGTAGCTGCTTTATTTTATCTGAAACTCCTTCGGTCGTGTGCGTCATGGACTATGTTCCTACCACATCAAGCTCTACCCGGAAGAAACAAGTTATTCTTCCGGGCAGTATGAAGTAGACCCGCTTATCTGTCTACCGCTTTCTAAGATAGCTTGCTTGACACGCCTCAATTGCTCACCGCCCTTCAGGCGGTGGGGACAAAAAATTACTTGGGACGGCAGAATTCTGAGATTTTTCCAGGTTCGTCCGCGGCAGCTAGCAACTTTTCAAAAGCCAAAGGGAAAAAAAAAAAAAAAAACCTTCTTGCACCATATAACCAACAAGAAGAGGTCAAGATGGTGACAAAAAGCAAACTGAAGATGGCCTTAGCTGCCGAAAAGGGAATTGACTTTTCAAAGTTGAAGCAGCAGAAAAAGAGCAAGGAAGCAGCCAAACGAAAGGCTAGCAAAGAGCAAACCGGCGAGGATGAGAGTGATCTAGATCAAGCAGGCGAAGAAGTCGACGAAGAGAAGGTTGGTTTCAGGATTCGCCCAGACCGTCAATCGTTTTCATGCTAACTGGTCTCACAGATGAATCTTGACGCAATTTACGAAAGTGACACCTCGGAATCTTCAATTGAACTTGAAAAGAAAATACCCAGAAAACCGAAGACTACTGCTCAGACCCCTGCAGCCGATGTGGCAGTAGATGATGATGATGATGAGGAGGAGGAGGATGAAGATGAAGAAGAAATCCCTGTTTCCGACCTTGAAGATCTTGAAGAAGAAGAAAAAGAGGACATTGTCCCCCATACCCGACTGACCATCAACAACTCATCTGCTCTTCTAGCGGCGCTCGAGAGGATAGCAATTCCAACGGATAAGAGTGCTCCATTTGTCTCCCATCAGTCTATCGTCTCCGCTATAGAAACTTCTGAATCCATACCGGACGTATCAGATGATCTGCAGCGGGAACTTGCCTTTTATTCTCAGTGCCTGGAGGCCGTACGACTGGGCCGATCTCGACTAATTAGCGAAGGAGTGCCGTTTTCTCGCCCGAAAGACTACTTTGCTGAAATGGTCAAAGAAGACGCCCACATGGAAAAGATCAAGGCAAAGCTGGTAGAGGAGGCGTCTGCCAAAAAAGCTGCTGCTGAAGCACGCAAACTTCGAGACTTGAAAAAGTTTGGCAAACAGGTGCAAGTTTCCAAGCTGCAAGAACGACAGAAAGCCAAGCGTGAGACCTTGGACAAGATCAAGACGCTCAAGCGAAGTACGTTGCGGCCTATTCAATTTTCCACACACACACACACACACACACACACACACACACACACACATACATATATATATATATGACATACGACTGGTATTATGATGATGAGTTGGCTAACCAAATTTTCTCGTAGAACGCCAAGAGCATAACTCTGATGTTGGTACAAAAGAGGCCGATATCTTTGATGTCAGCGTAGACAACGAAATCGCCAAGCATTCACAGCGCTCTGGATCTACTCGACAACAGTCAGGAGCTCGTGCTCCGAATGCCAAGCGCCAGAAGAAGAACGAGAAGTATGGCTTTGGAGGGAAGAAGCGGCATGCAAAATCAGGAGACGCCGTCAGCTCTGGTGATCTCTCTAGGTTTAATGTGAAGAGAATGAAATCCAAGGCGTCAAGGCCGGGTAAGAGCAGGAGAAAGGCCGCTGCTCTCAAATAACTGAAACGGAGCTGTTAGCTGTATTATCTTCGTCTAACACACATAGTGCTTGGTTTCCTAAGTAACGATTGGCCGTAGCCACAATTCCTTTGATTTTAGCACACCTTGTTGGGTACGATACTGGAGTTGATTGGTACCAAGTTGTGTCTTCATCAGTTGAGAATCGAATAGGTCTCAGCTTCATCATAAAGTATCTGAGGCCTCACAGGTATATTATTAAGTTTTATCGGTATATTCTATACACAATAGAGGCACACAGTACATCTGGTTAATATAATCTCGTCCCATCTTTTACCGATAACTTCGCCGTACAATATAATAAACCTCGTAGCCAGTCTTGTGTGGATGTGATTTCAACCCCCAACCCTTACCCCCCAACCTCCAAGCTACGTGAGCATTATCCTGTATGGTATATGACGTGTTCTACAATCAGATGTTTCAGAAGGGGGGTTAATCATGAGAAATAAAACATTCGTAGCGGACCAAGTACAGTCCAATCTATCGGGGCTCATGCAAGCGAATGGCTTAATTCCTAACTGGAGCCAGCGCGAAAGACGTTTCTTACTATTGCGACACCAAGAGATACAAGTGTATGGTTTTCATTGTAACTGTATTCTAAAATGATGCAAAATGAACCTGATGATGTGTGACAAATAACCCAATCATTGACTCTCCCGCCTTCACTTAGCGATGCCTTTGTATCAATAAGTACCTAGGTTGCAGGCATCTAAATCATATATTGCAGTTTGCCTGTCTGATGCCTGAAGATAATGCCGGCGCAACAATATACTTGCTATGAAACGCCTAGACTTTGAAATAAGATAATCTCAGAAAGAGCAAAATACCAAATTGAAACAGAAGGTAGTGCCAGGAGCACAACTCAGTGCCCATGAATAAAAACCCAATACGCCAAGAAAACCAGTGGTATCGAGAAGAAATGCTATGCGATAACGAGACGCTTTAATAATGTAATAAGTCGCAATTTTCCAAAGAAGAGTTCAAACCAAGAGCCGCGTTTAATGAACTGGGGGGGGGGGGGGGGGGCGGGGGGGGGGGGGGGGGGGGGGGGGGGGGGGGGGGGGGGGTTTGGGTTGTTGGGGTGTGGGAGGGGGGGGTGGGGGGGTGGGGGTGTTGGGGG